>JAQFVV010006458.1:700000-898424 GCA_028023455.1 Epiperipatus broadwayi | reverse complement strand
ATTTTATTTACCCAGTTTACAAATAAATCATTCACTTAATTAATGTTTCTTTTATTGATCGCTTGGAATTTCAAATTTATTTAACCAATGTTGAATGAGTGTGGGAGTGATCTATTTTATATAATTTGAATGGGTGCATTTAATATATTAGTTAAGCGTTAAGTATATTTATAGCATTTATAATTGTCATACCATTCTTAGGTTAAGGTTAAGTTTTGGGAGATTTATTCTGGGGGATATAGGGCGGGCCTAACCATGATAAAGGCATGTCAATAGTGTGTTAAGAGTAATGAGCGATATAGTTCGGAAATAGTGGCTGTGTTCATTTCTTGCTGTCCGCTGGAGCGATGCTTGGGCATGTTCTGTGATATAGTTGAGTGAGCGTGTGCACGTGCGTGGCGAGCTTGAAAAGGTTCTCCTGGCGCCTATTACTCGGATTCAATCTGAATCTAGGTATGAAACAAATAAAACGTGCGTGTATATGTGTTTGAAACTATTTTCACAAAACATTATGTAACCCCGGACGACAGAACACAGCGGGTTCGTAAAAAGGAAATCGTCAAGGGAAAAGCCAGAAGGTGAACTAGTGTCCGCAGTTATATAGACGAGGGTACGGGTTACAATATATATATATAAATCTACAATAAATAATCATATCTCCTCCATTTGGTCTGTGAATATAACTGTTTGGATAAGAAAAATCACCAATCTACTTTAACAGATCTAATTTGCCATCTAATGTGGAATTAATAAATAATCTTTGTGAAGAAGTGATGAAGTAGACTGTTGTTCCTATCTATTTTTATTTTTAATTGGTTGTGTTTACTTAGTATTTAACGTGCTGTGATTTTATGATAGTGTTCATAAATAATTGATAGTTATAAATGCAGTAAATATTTGTAATCTTTTTTCTTCTTTAACTTGCATGCATTGATTACATTCTTAAATATAAGCAATTATATCCCTTTCTTATTAATTTATTCAATTCAACATTATGTTCTTATTATTGCATTCACATATGTGTGCATATTTTGTAGCTCTGATGAACATTGTTGGTTAGTAGAAACTGTAACAAATAAAATAGTAAGAAGAAGATACATTGAATAAGTGTATAAGAAAGTGGATATAAATGCTTATATTATAAGGCTAAATATTAAAAATTTTCAATATTTTTTTATTTTTAAAAGTAATTTTCCATAGTAAAATAAAAAAAATTTATAAAGACTTCAAAGAATTATTACATCGAAATTGTTTTCAGAATATAAATTTATTCCATTATTATTATCTTTAAAAAAAATTAAATTTGTATAAGTAACTTTCTCACTCTATATGTATGTGTGTGTGTATATAAATTGCCCCTATATATCATTTAGTGATATATATTTATACTTTCAAATTATTATTTAACAATATTACTCAACACATATGTGAGTAACTTATGAACTATTTAATATTTAATTTATTAATAAAAAAATGATACTATATGCATTTTTTCATGTATTGATGGGTTTTGCATTAAATGAAAAATGTTGAAACATTTTTATTTTTGATAAGCAATATCATTGTCACATATTATTTTAATCATACCTTATAAGGAATTTAATCATTTATTATTAAAATATCTATTTTAAAACTTCCCTCTCAAAATTCATCATTTAGGAAAAATGGTTAGCTATTTTAATTTCATAATGATCTTCATACTTTCAAAGATTTACTGTCTTTCATGGTATTATTGTGAATTGTAACTTCAATAAATGTAAAAAAAAAAAAAAATCAATATGAAACTGGAACAGTGAGCAAATTAAATAATCTCATTCAAATCACGATCCAATTAACTAGGATGTTGTTTTATAATGTTACATTTTATTTCATTTTTTCAGATAATAGGCTAACAGATTAAACCTTAATGTCTTTTCTGTTTTGTGAATAATCATTATTTTATAATTCTATTGTATTGCATTTATTTCCCTTATTACTAATGCCATTCATCTGCTACTACATTTAATATTCATTTCAAAACTATTAAAATATTGCTTTATATTAAATCTATAATATAAGACCATGTAATAAATTTATAAACAATTAGATGAAAAAAATAAAGAAATATTATGAGATCATAAAACAATTAGAATGACTATAAACTAAAATGGATGGAAAAACTGGAAGTGAGGATCTTATAATAATAATTTTATTTATTGAAAAACACTAATGATGCAGCCTTTATTCCAAAAAGAAGGTTAAATTATCCAACAACATTAAGACTTGAAGTATTAGATATTGAAATTGAAAATAATATGGAATTTTCAGCAAAAAGAGACATAATATATGAAACTTAATAAAATTAACAGAACTGTTAATTTTAATTCTTATTATAGCCTTATCACTCATTTTTAGTTTAGAAAATTATGAAATGTAAGTAAACAGCATAATCTTATCTAGAATTAATCAAGATAAGATTACTTAATTCAAATTTAAAAATTCATATATATATATCATTAAAACCAGTCAACACTGAGATAATCCCAATATCAATAACAATCAACAATCTCAAACTAATGTCAAGGCAACCCTCCTTTTAACAATAAAGGTGGAATCCCACTTTTATTTATGGTCCAATATATTTACATAGACACTAAAGATTGCAACTTGATCACAGAGACTGAAATTATTGATACAAAGAAGTTTAAATAAACCTGAATTGGAAATTATTTCAAGTGTCCTCATTCAAGATACAAATACGATAACGTACATATTTATTACATTCAAGATATTGTTGAAATGCTGCTTCTGATTTGATTTACTGACTATGCTAACTGTAGCTAAGCATTAATAAATTATAAATATATACTTAACAATCTAGATAATATACATGCATATACAAAAAGTATACTGTGTATAATGCATGTTCATAACCATATATGCACATAATATACTGGATGCACTATAAATCTGATTACTCTTAGCAGGTGTTCATTAAAAAAAAACCCGCAGATTTAAAGTTAAATATACTGTTCAAAAGACAAATGGTTAACACAATTTAAAAGACAATACCCCATCAGTGATTTTAAAACTAATATTCACATAGTATGTAAAAACATATCTGCTGTTTACAAATATTTATGCCATAGTTTACAGTATTATACCCATCTATGAATGCAACAAGAGGCAATTCATACTTGATTCATAGTAATTTCCCCCCCGAGATCAAAATTATAGACATTCTGCATTGATGCACATCAAATGTTTATATTTTCCCAGAAGAATAGATAGGAGATCATTAAATGTAAAGAAGGCTCAGCAGATTGCTAGTCCATTCATCTATTATATTTTTCTACATGTATAATCTCACACTTGTTCTTATACATGTAAAAAAATTATAATAATGGGAAAATATTTTCAATCTTTTACCTATGAAAACATTTATGTAAACATATGCACACACATAAGTAGTTACAAAAAGATATTAATCTAAACATTAACTATAATAAGCTTACCCTGATGATGATTCACTTTTGACAGAATCTTCTTCACTTTCACCATCATCTTCTTCCTAAACAAACAAAAAAAAAAAAAGGAAAAATAAATTGATAATGCTGATGAATGATGAGGCATATTGATAGTAGAAAAAGCAACACCAAGAAATAAAAGCAACATTAATAATAAATGTATCAAACTTACAATAACATGAGTAATACATACGCATACATCAAAAATGAAATTTTCAATACTATGAATATTGCTTTGGTAACGGTGATGTATGAGGAAAACAAGATGTATTTCATTTTTAAAAAAAGCTTGCTTGTGCTTAACAAAGATTTTCTTCTTGTTTTTTCTGCCACTGATATGTCTTTTTTTAAAAAAAAATTCCAAACTTTTTTCAGTACCTGACAAATATGATGAATTGAAACTTCCAATGCATTAACATTTTTTTATTTTTTTAAAAAACAAAACAAAACAAAGACTATTGGCATTAAAGATAGAAATAATAATAAAAAAAAAAATGACATAACTTATAAGAGCAAATGATTAAGTCCCATAAAAATTGATTTAAGTCATTTGTTAAATAGTTATTTTTAGAGAATCACTTCAAAATATATTGTAAAGAATGATAAGATTAGGCAAATTAATAACAGTATACTTTAAAGGTATACACTAATTACTACCCTGTCTCGTTTTTTATAAAATGAAAATTTAGTTATCCATCTCAAGTGAGAATTTTGGTTCTTCCTCTTTTCCTTTCAACGTTTACTGTTCTTTCTAAGATAATCTTCTATTCCGGTCTATTTCTTGAAAAAAATGTTCTATCCAGTCTCTCTTCATATTTCTAATTCTACAATAAGTGAACTTTATTCATTTATACCTCTTAAAATACTCTAATATTCCCAATCTTCAATAAAAAAAGCTCCACCTTCCTACTTTACATAAATCTATTATTTCATATAAAATGTTGACAAGCTTTTTGTTTGCTCCAAATTAAAAAATGTAAAAGAATAAAATATATTATTTTTATTCAGATGTTAATCAATGATTATTTGTGAATAATACATATTAATATATTGATGTTAGATAATCTACATTTTCATAATTTAAACTTATATATATATATTGTAATTATAAATGCAATAATATTTTTAACGGTTTACAAACTATTACAAAACAATCCTTAAATCCGCAGAAGTACTTTCGGTTACTTTCTAATCTGCCTCAACTGTCATTAAATTCAAAAAGCAAAAGCGGAAGCAAACGTCATCAATTCAAATTCCACGAATCTCATATTTTAATGTTAGAAGCTTGTCGATTTATTAAATGAGCTTTATTCCTGTTTATAAAATTTGCCTCTTTAATTTTTCTTTTACTATGGTTTCTCTCTTCATGAAGAATTTTCACATTTTCAAAATTAAATTTAAATTTATATTTACATGTTTTTTCGTGATCAAAGAAAACTGAAGGAGATATTAAATCACCATTATTTTTATTTTTTACACGCTTATATAACAATTCATGTTCCTTCAATCTTTTCTCAATACTGCACCTAGATTCATCTATATATTATAGCATACAGTCACAAAAAATTTGATATATGATATTACTTTTTTGCTTGACTGGTATGATCAAATTTTTTGTGATTGTATGCTATCATATATAGGTGAATCTAGGTGCAGTATTGAGAAAAGATTGAAGGACCATGAATTGTTATATAAGCGTGTAAAAAATAAAAATAATGGTGATTTAATATCTCCTTCAGTTTTCTTTGATCATGAAAAAACACGTAAATATAAATTTAAATTTAATTTTGAAAATGTGAAAATTCTTCATGAAGAGAGAAACCATAGTAAAAGAAAAATTAAAGAGGCAATTTTTATAAACAGGAATAAAGCGCATTTAATAAATCGACAAGCTTCTAACATTAAAATATGAGATTAGTGGAATTTGAATTGATGACGTTTGCTTCCGCTTTTGCTTTTTGAATTTAATGGCAGTTGAGGCAGGTTAGAAAGTAACCGAAAGTACTTCTGTGGATTTAAGGATTGTTTTGTAATAGTTTGTAAACCATTAAAAATATTATTATATTTATAATTACAATATTGTTTTTAATTAACGGATATTATATATATATTACAGACTATTTTAATAATTACCCAAGTATAAATCTTTCTAGAAATTGCAAAAATGTTAGCCATAATTTAACACTATAGCACCTTTCTATTATTCACAAGGACACTAATACTTTTGCATCATAGCATTTATCAGAGAGAGATTTTGAAATATGCAATAAATGTCCTTTTTATTTTCTCATCGTTTGTGCATTGATCTTTGCAAAAACTGATTCTACAATAGTTTCATAGGATGTATGTATCTGCAAACAAGTAGATGTAGCAGATTTATTTTTTCACTTTGAATATACATAGCCATCTTCTTAGACATTATGAATATTGGAATATTAATAGCTCAGTTTTCAGTTTTAGACAATAATATTCTAGCTCCCTGCCATTGCGTTAGACATCTTCTTACCATGTCTTGCACTTCCATTTTTGTGCTATATGGTTTTAAAAATATAGTAGTAATATGAATAATATTCCACTATTTTATCCAATCATGAATATTTTAATAATATGCAAGCAAAAAAAAACCAGATAGATAGTCACTCATAAGATATTGGAGAAATGATCTGCAATCCATAATTCTTTAGCTTTAGTGTCCACTATTCTAAAACTGCACTAAACCATGCAGAATATGCATGAGCACTTGTTAAACAATGGATTTTATAATAAACTGTATTAAAAGTAGTAATAATAATAGATAAAATTATATCTGTTAATATTGTTATTCCTTTATACTAATGCTTGGAAGAGCGATTTACGAGAAAAATAACTAATTAATTATAAAAAAAATTATTATACCTGTTTTACCGCTTCCATAAGCCTAGCTGGGAACTGTTTGGCCATGATATACAAACAGCCCTGTCCTGCAAGGGCCACGACTTCTTTGGCATTCCACTCTTCATTAGGAGGTTTTGTGGGTTTACAAAGCTTTTTGCATCCAGAGACAGTCCTAAATTGAAATACATTAAAAACAGTCTAAACTTAACTAAAGATTAAAAGTACTGAAAGGGAAATGAAAATATAGATAATTATTTGTAGTTATATGTTGGACTATTTCTATCATCTAATTGAACTATTAAATAATGTTTTTAGAAAAATTCAAACTTCATTTTTACTTTTTCAGATACATTTGACTGTTAATAATAACCAACAAATAACTTAAAACACAACATTTTTTAATATCATTTTCTCCTCTTTTCTTCAGGTGTAATTGGCCTGAGCAGTGATTGCCTAGGAAAGGGATTGAATTAATCAAGAAGCAGAACAGAAAAAATAACCTCAAGATCTACACTAATCTATATGTTACTAATAACAATTAAATATATTTGCAAAGTTATAAACAAAGTTTGAATTTTTCTAAAAATATTTAATTGTTGATTTAGATGATCAAAATGGCCGATATATAACTACAAATAAAATGCCACAATCACAAACCTTCAGATAAGTATGTAATGATAATTTTGAATAATCAATTATTTTTTAAAATCTTTAATAGTTGATTTAAATGAAAATAGCCGAATATACAACTATAAATAAAATACCACCAACAGAAACCTTCAGATAAATATATAATAACTACTAATTTTGAATAATCAATTATTTTTATGCTAAAAACTATTTCTTACCTTAAACATTTTTTTCTAACATTCCAGATACACATATAAACTCACACACGGATATGTATATAAAAACATGTTCATCATTTTCAACCATTATTGAACCATTGCATGTTGGAAGTCTCTCCAAGATCAATCCATCTTCTCTGATCTCTCGCCTCTCTTCTCTACATCACCCTAGCAAATTTCCTTACTTCATCCATTCATCTCGGATGTGGCCGCTTTCTAGGTCTTTTTCAATCTCTCGAAATCCAGTTTCAGATTTCAATTGTCCATCTATTATCATCTCTTTTAGTGACATGTCTAGCCCAACTCCACTTCAGTCTCTTAATTCTTTCAATGATATCAGTAACCTCTGTTTGTCCTCTCACCCATGTATTTCATTTTTGATCTCTTCTTGTTACTCTTAACATGCATCTCTCATACTTAGCTGAATGGTCTGAAGTTTCTGTATTGCTCTTCTGTTAAGTGTCCAAATCTCAGATCCATAAGTAAGAACTGGTGAAACACATTTATTAAAAATCTTTTTTCAAACCCAGACATATTTCCTTTTAATATTAAGTTATTTCTACCAAAAGCATTTTAACCAAGTTTAATTCTATGATTAATTTATTATTTATGTTTCCATCTGTAGTAATAATATGACCAAGATATTTGTAGTTGTTAATTTCCTCTAATCCATCATTATCAATTTTTTTATTTTATTCTTTTGAAAAAAATCCATTCACCATTACTTTAATCTTTTTAACATTTATGGTCCTACTTTCTTTTCATCTGATAACTTTTGCAATATTTCTTGAAGCTCTAAAGCATTATTTGCAAAAACAACTACATCATTTTCAAAATCCAGATGAATTAAATAATCTGCATATACTTTAACTCCTTTAATTTCCTGTTTTAATCAACAAAATCCATGTGCTTAAATGTCCAGACAGATAAAAAAAAGATCAAAGTTGTTTTTTCTCAATTAATAAAAAATAATTAATAAAAATACTATAATCCTATTAAGTTCGATAGTTTTTTGTTTAAAAAAAATCTTATATTCATCAAAACAACATAGGTTCACTTTTTTAAAAGAAGGATAGAAATAATTTCTTAATTAAAATTTCTTTCTCAATCTCCTTTTTCTATAAAATAATTTAAATTAACATTAGTAATCTTTATACATCAAAATAACAGCCTTTGTTTCTTTTCTACAAAATAGCATTTTCTTTCTTTTATAACAATATTAATAATTAATTAATATTAATTATTGTCAGAATCAGAAATAAATTAAATAATCTTTTACTAATAAGACATTTTTATTTAATTTTTTTAGGAATTCTAAACTACCTTAATATTTACATACTACTTATCTGTGTACATTTTTTCTTTCCCTTTATACCAATATTAAACACACACACACATATATATATATATACACACACACAAACTATCAATGTTAGTCATTCATTATGTTAAGCATGATATGAGGTATTATTGTCTCATAAATCTTTCCTTTCTTGTAAAGAAAAAAGAGAAATAAAACACATTCTAAACAATTTTTGCATATATATATATTGTAACGGGCACATACGTACGTTACATTATTTTTTATTAGTAAACATAAAAAAAAAAAAAGTTCGCCAATAAAAATTTCTTTTTTAAGAATTAAAAACTGAAAATTAAAAAATCGTACAGATAAATATTTATTAAAATAAAACTTTATTAAAAAAAGAGTAGTTTTTAAAACTAAATTTTCAGAAAAGATTTAGAGATAAAAATATATGTTTAAGTTTGAAAACAAATTAATTAATCTTTTGTAAAATGGAAATGATTATTTTAATTAGTAAACCAGCCTTGGGCATTTAAATGTAAAAACATCGGTCAGATAGGAAAACAATAGAAACAAATAGCCAATGAATGAAAAACAATGGAATTGGACCTTAGTGAAAGGACCATATCATCATCATGACGTAATGTCCATTGGATCCTAAAGTTATGTATAAAAGGGCAAGTTTGAAAATTATTAATTAGTTATTGATTATTATTTATGATGTGACTATATGCATTGGTGCAGAGTTGAAAGAGAAGGGATTGAAAAAGATGCACTCTTCAATCCCTTCAGTTCTGCTAAGAAAGAAGGAGAAATGAACTATCGTTTTTCTACATTGAGGACCAGTTAAAGCAAAAACCTCCGGATGGATAAATAAATCAGCCAACAGAATACCAATCTTAGGACGGCGTGGGAATTCACGTTCAAACGGCAAGGAACATATAAAGAGGAACTGTTTAAAAAACTGTAAGAACTTTATAATTTATGAACATTAAATTAAAAACTTTCCATATATAAAAAAATACAAATAGAATCCTATCTGACCAACGTAAATTAATATTAATAATGTTATTTGATATTTTTTTTTTAGTTAAAATCATTTCCATTTATTTATTTTTTGTTCTTTAAGTTTTATTATGATTTCTGTTTTCTGTTAAGTTAAATTATATAAATGTTAAACTTAAGTCGGGCGTGAATGGCTGTATAGATTTGTAAAGTTATATTAAGGGAGGGTAATCTTAGGTTATTTGTGTCGTTGTTAAATTGAGTCAATGTATTGGATATATTGATGTAGTTAGTAGATGTAGTCGGAGATTCGCTACTGGTAGAATCGTTTATATATACACCACACTCACGTTTGCCTATGGAAGAAATTATAAGATGGAGAACGCAGTTCCTTTTTATGGAGTTTTTTTTTATTGTTCTTCTCGTTAGATAGATGTAATATTCCTATCTGATGAGAGTCAAAGTCTTCTCTTAATCTTTTTGGTGCTGCTGTATTCCATATTACATTGAATACATCAATATATCAGATGAATTGATGCCAGTTTGACTGCAAATTTTAGCCTAAGGTTAAATAGAGATATAATATTTTATTTTCAAATGCAAATCTATGTAGTCTATTCATACTCGACCCTAAATAAAAATGCATTAAATTTAAGTTGTTTATAGACGCTTGCATGGATTGGTTATCGGTTAAGTATGTTTTGGGTTTTCATATTTGATCAAAATATATAGACATTCGATAAATAATGATACCTTACGGTGAGTATCTATAATGTATTTATTCGGATGTCTTTTAAGTTATTGGTGACAATGCAAATATCTTATGGTGAATACTATTGGGTTACTTATAAATTTCCCTCTGCAATTGTTGGTATCAATGATTTTATATTTTGATCGTTTATGTTTATTTTGAAATGTTTTTAACCGTTGTAATCTATGTAACCGATCTATAGTCAACATTTTAAAACAAACTTTTATAAACTCCTCTGTGCGAACTTATAAAAAATTAAAATGTAAAGTTGTAAAAATTAAAATGTAAATTAAAATCAAAGTTAAAAATGTAAGTTAAATTTTAAAAGGTAAACTGATGCTAAAATAATTTTAAATCTTATATATGTTCGTTAATAAATGTTTGTATGTTAATTACTGGCAGTGGCTTATTTTATTCTTTTTTTTATATATACTCTTATATTATATTATTAAATCTCTGCTATTCCACTGAGCTAGTGACATGGGCTAACGACCGGATGCAAAATATTAAAAAAAAAAAAATTTTTTTTTTTGGGACTTACGTATCTGCCTACTCTATAAATTTTTCTAGGTTCAAATGCCTAGATGGCGCCCTGTAGTACAGTTTACGTAAGTCTATCTTATCCGGATTGTTACAATGTAGACATAAAAAAAATTCATGAACTAAATTAGTGCTCCATCTTTTTTCCAGAAATGTGAAAAACATTCCAACAATTAAAAAATATAAATAATAACCATGTAATCATGAGCTACATGGACTGACAATTAAATTCATCAATCTGCCGCTATGTGCTAGTATCGGTAGCACTGTGCAAACAATCTTGATATATCACTTTCTCAAAGTTGTGTTCATGTCAACATGTGATAATATCTTGTTGAATGGTATGCATTATTGTTGTTGCATGTTTTTGTGTGCCATTATGATAATGCTGGAGCTTGAATTAAAGCAATTAACAAACATTAAATGCATTAAACTTAGCGAGAGTGGAAATGATATCAAAAACATGTTAGTTCAAATTAATGGGAATAATGCTATGGAAAAAATAGTTGTACAAATGAATTAAACTTTTTCTGAATGGGGAGAAAGTGACAATAATGAAGAGAGATTAGAGCTTCCAATTACCAGAAGAATAAAAAAAAAAACATTCTAAAAATTCGTTAAATTGTATATCAAAATTGTCAGATGACTATGAAAAGCATAGCACATCAACTAAATCTTAATAGAGAAACAGGAAAATCTTAACTGAAATGAGAAAAGTGTGTGAAAAAAATATACCAGCTCTCAAGATGCTGTATGTGAGGAAGGTTTTAGCTAGTAAACAAATAACCATTGGAAATCCTTTTTTATTCTTCTAATCTGATCCCAATGACTTACCATTTGTGAAGTTTTTATAAAATAGTAGTTATATCTTGTGATCATTTCATCCACTCAAAAAAAAAAAAGGAAACAAATAAATATTATAAAAGGATTTAATCTGCCACAAATAGATTTTACTTATTTAAAGCAGTGATCACTACCTCTTTATTAGAAGATGATTTTATTTAAATCTAGGTTTGAGTCCCTTCCATATTCATTAAATTTTCACCACTCTGAGCTCTAGCTCACAGAAGTAAAGATCCTGGAAATGATGCTGCATAAACTAACTAAACTTAACATATGATTTATTAAAGTTAGCATAAAAATAGTAACACATATATCAATAATCACACAATGATCAAAATTACATCAATCAGGCATCTTTGCTAATATGGTAAATGCTGGAATATAATTTTTAAAAATTGTTTTTACAATTGTAACTGACCGATCTTTCTGATTCACATATTTCAAACAATATGTAAAAATAAATGATTAAATTTCAGAAATTAATTCATTTCATCCCTCTATAAGGAAATAGATTATTCCCTTCTTTTCATACACTTCAATATTTTGTGAGAAAAAAGTTACAAATTTATCTAATATGTTAAAAGTAAAAGTAAGAAAAATTTAATATTTACAATGATAAATAAATAAAAGCAATCCGTGACAGATTAAACCCTTTCATAATATGTTTTATTTTTGCTTGATGTCTCTTTTCATTTCGGTGTATAACACACATAAACATTAATTCAATTGCTATGCCAAAGTACTTATACAAAATCCAAATAGATTTGTGCAATTATTGATACAATAGATTTCAATTAAATATCTCAGAATTTATAACAGCTTTCATGTATATATGTCATCACAATTATCAATTTGTTTTCTTTTTTTAGTATCAAAAAAATTTACACTAAAAAAAACAAACATACAATTTACTATTTAAAACAAAATATATGTTATTAAATATATATATAATCAAAAAAAAACTTTTTAAATATAGTATTAGCTAATTAGAATTTTCAAATAAGATGATCCACAGGGATATAGTTTTTGCAGCAATTTACCTGTTATCAATTAATGTTTAAATCTAAACCAAAAGTAGAATTAAATATTAAGATTTTTCTTTTTCTCATTTTGAATGATCAATTATTAAAACTAATACTGCAGATGTAATTCTTTAGAATATTCAATCAAATAAAGAAGTACTAAATTATTGAGAGTGAATTCCTTTTATTATTCACCATCAATTAGCCCAAAATGCATGAGTATGTGTTTATATACATATAAGTGTGTATATGTAAATATATTTATATATGATATTTTATGAGCATAAAAAATACAAACGTTTATGGCATGCTTAGCTATTGAATTTAAAAGTAGGTTGCTCTGTAATTTGTTATATAAATACCAGTTTAGCATTATGCCCATATGAATTTGTTATATACTAGATTATAAGTGGCTTGCTGATACTGTAGGAACATCTAGACCAGGGGCTGCCAAAGTGATCAATATAACATTATTGGGGGGTTGATCCGGAATAGGGGGTTGATGGAAAAATTAATTAAAAATCACAAATATATATATATAATGTTTTTGAACATTGTTTCAATGAATTTAATACCAGTTGGTTCACTGGCAAAAATTACACAACTCACACTGAATACTCAGTAAACCTACTTTTCTATGTGGAAAACGACTACAGATCTAATTGCACAGGGTGGGTGGAAATTGCAGAGCCCATGCTCCAATTATCCAAAACATAGCTTACGGCATAATACATGTCAAGCCTTCACAGTACGCTGACGTTATTAGCATCTCTATAGCCATTTTTATGCTGCGGTTTAATATTTCACATAATTATCGGTATATATTAGCAATATTCATTGGATTATTTGAAATTTGGATTTATTCCTTCACCAATAAATGAAAAGATACCTATGTATCTTCTCTGTGAGAAAACTTTTACAAATGATGCAGTGAAACCAGCTAAAATGAAAGATCATCTTGAGAGAGTTTATTCTGATAAAAGATAGAGATCTTGATTTTTTTTTAAAAACTTAAAAGAAAAATTTGCATCTCGACCAAATATAAAGTTTTATGAAGCTGTCTGCTGTAATTGAAATTGAAGGAGGATTAATACCTTCATATGAAATTTTGCTCAATATAGCAAAAAAAGGGGAAACCCTTACACAATTGCAGAAGATGTAGTTATACCTGCAATTAAAGATGTCATTGAAAATGTAATGAAAAAAGACTCGATTAATGTTTTCAACTGCTTACCATTAAGTCAAATTCTGTAAAACAGCATATTGATGAAGTGGCTGAAGACATAGAAAACATAGTAGTTTCAGAGCTCAAAAATTGCAGGTTTTCTATTCAACTTGATGAGTTTTTTTTTCTGTTTTCTTATAAGTTATAATTTATTTTTTTTAGAAACATTTCCATACGGACTACATAATCATTATTCAGAAATCGTTAGAACTTAATAGGAGAAAAGTACAAACAAAAAAATAAATAAATTCTAATTAATATATGTTATTAAAAAACATTCATAAACATTAACACAAAAAAGCTTTAATAGTAAAATTTTTAAATATAAAAATATATTTAAACATAAAGAACACATTAATAAATTAAATAAAGTATTATTATTATTTCAAACATGGATGAAAACATTAATATAATCTTTAATGTAATTTTAGTACTGAGCATACTTATTAAAATGCAATGATATTAATATTGCTTTTAATTTATAATGTTTTCAATGATAAAATTGTCAGATTTTATATAGAACAGATACCATAGCTGAATATTAGTTTAATAATTATTAATGTCATACTTTTATCTGTCTGGTATATTAATTTCATTCTTAATTTCCACCAGTGTTAGCAAGGGTAAACGTATTAACAACAAAAGCTTAAAGAATAAATGATCCATTCTATTCTTGACTTTGCTAACATACATAATGCTATTTATTAATAGCCTGAAGGAAACTGATTCTCTCCCTTTAATTATACAATATTATAAAATTATTTAACGTTAATATTTTTTACAGGTAGAAAACCATTAATCCGAATACGTATGATTCATAAACTTCTACTATTCAAATAAAATTTCAAAAGTGATCTTTAAGTTTTTATAATAAATAAATTACATTGTACATACATTTACAAACAAAAATTAAAAAAAAAAAAAACTTAATAAATAAATATAAAATAATAAGTCTAAATGCAGTAAGTTGTCTGTTTTTTTATAAATCTTACCAGAGTTTGACTTTATAATAAAAAAAATAAATTGCCAATTCTTGAAATCTAAAAAATTTACAAATCTGAAAAAATTTCTGAACTACTGATAGTATTATACCTGTATTTATTAAATTTCCAACAAAGTATGTATTTTAAAAACTTGGGTATGTTTATGACAAAAAAGTGATAAGTGTAGACCTGGATCTCGTTTTATGCGCTAGATAGGTTCCACAAAAAACTCGCATTAAAAAAAATCGCACAAAAATAGACTTAACTTACCTTGAAAAATGGGGGATAGGTTCTGTATTTTTCAGAATTCGCATAAAAGCAAAGCCACAAGGAAAAATTATTTTAAAATTCACATTAAAAAAATAAGCAAATAAAGTATGACTAATAAAAAATTTCAAATATTTGAAAAAAATTAATACAAGACAAACTTTTTTTACTTTTTTTATTAACTACAGTATTTAATGTTACATTTTTTCATAGACATTTTAATCATTACCACTAGCGTTCGTTTGTAAACTGGTAAGAAATCAGATTCGATGTGATGTCATGTATTGTGGCTTCTCCTTAAACAAAGTCAAGAATCTCTCAGCAATTATGCCCAGAAAAACCTGTTAGCCACTTTATTTTTATTCGTGATGTGATGTACAACTAGCACCACTTTTAGTTTTGTGCTGTGTTAATGGTTTTCTGTTTCTATATTAAAAAAATGAGATCGTAATCAAAACAAAAAGATTATACATTATCATTAGAAAGATTATTTTCAGTTTATAAAATCTTTGTTTTTTATTTTAAAAATCTAAAAGATTATTTATTTGTGTTATATATAACAAAATACTGTTTAAAAGTTTAAATTTTTTGAATATTTATTGCGATATTTTTATATGTAAGTATAAATCTATTATTATTATTTACTCATTAGTATAAATAGGTTATTTACATAGAAACTAAAATTCTAAATACAGCTTCAGGCCATATTCACTTTAGCTGCTAATATAACGATACATTTTTTAAATAAAAAAAAAGTATTTCAAGTTAAAATAAGTTATTAATAATTTAAATTTCTTGATACCTAATAAATATAGTGAAATATGAAAGATATTAAGAAAAAACATGAATCACATAACTTCAAAATCGCATTAAAATAATCCGCGTAAAATGAGACTCAGGTGTATTACTGTTTATGAACACTTTAAAATGTCAAATTCATTAATCTGAGAAAAATGAAAATTAGTAGCCTATTTTTACTCTCACCTGTATGCCATCTACTGTAAGCTCAAGTTACTAATAGATAACAGAGAGTAGTTCTTAATAAATCCCTATCCACTGCTGTATCCTAAAGCTTACAGTAGATGGCATAGAGGTGTCAAGAAAAAAATATGCTGCTAAACAGCAATGAGTAAACTAAAGATATGTAAGAAAAAAATGAAAATCCAAAGAGGCAGACCCTATCTCTCAGGCTATGTGTGCATAACATTTTATATGTTTAGCTAAGATCAAGAATAGAATAAATCCATCTACTCTTTAAACTTTTCATATTTATACGTTTATTTTTGCCAACAATGGTGTGATGGTGTGAAATTCAGAGTGAAATTAATATGCCAGCCAGATGAAGATATGGAATTCTATTCTTGATCTCTAATAAACATGCAGAATGTTATTTATTTGTAGCTTGAGAAACAGTGGTTAACTCTCCATAATTAAGCTAATTTCACATTTATAATTATTGACTTCTATTTGACATTTAAAACAAGGTAATTAAAAGTGAGATTCTGTCTCCATTCTTGAATAATTGATTATTAATTTAATAATTATTGAAGACATATATTCACCTGGCTTATATATTAAGTTGACTCAATTTCCACCAATGTTGGCAAGGGTAAGCATACAAACATCAAAATATTAAATGGATAAGTCTCCATTCTATTTTTGATCATTGTTAATATACAGAGTTTTATTTACTCATTGCTTAAGAGTGCTATGTCCCCTTTAAGTACATATACATTAAGCTATGCTAATTTCAGGTTTATACTCTACATAACTACCTAATTCATCTAGATTTTTACAGAGGTCCACCAAAATATCTTGGTATTTTATAAAATTTTAGTTAAAACAAAATAAGTATGCAAGATTTGTACACATACAATACATAAACATCTATTTAGAGCACTTGTGTATTCAATTACACAACAAACAATTGCTACTAGATGTTTAGTTTAAAGATGAGTACAGCATTTTCCACATTCTTAATTTCTATATCTACATTTTAATAGTCATGCTGTGTCAGAGATTGTAATTCTATTTAGAAAAAAATAAACTCTCCTCACTAGCAACAAATAATCTGACACTGTGCTAGTGAAATTTATTGATTATTACATAGTTTAACATCTAATATTAGCACAAAGTAAATTATAATATTTCATACATGTTAATAAGATTATCAAAAGAAATGGATGTAAAGTGAATGATTTAATATATTCTTGCTCTCATTTCAAGACCCTTAAGATTGGCCTATATGGGTGCATTTAGGTGTAAAAATAAGATGGTCATTCTTATTTTCTAAAAGTCTTTATCTTGTGACTAGAGTGAGAGCATCCTCATATTTAACATCACTGATTTAATATTCTGTATGGAGCTAGTGAGGAAGGTTTATTATCTTTTAAATAGAATTACATCTACAATTGTCAATTTCTAAATATTTGATGGTGCTAAAAATTAAAACAGATTTAATATTAAAAGTTCACTGCAGTTTCAATATTTAAAGTAACAATAGCTTGATAATTTTATGAATTCATTATATATATATAAACAAAGACTAATAAAAATTAAAAATAAATAAATTAGATTTTGAAATTAAAAAAAAAAAAAGTGATTTTTAAAGTAGGACAATTTTTTTTTAAAAAAATATTTACAATAATTATTGAAAAACATCTTTACATATTTTAATTAAATAAGTAAAATACTTATATAATATTTATAAAGAATTTCACTAACTGCATTATAAAATATTGTCACTAATATGTACATACCATATATTTATAAGAAAATAAATGAAGAGAGATAGACTTTTATCCACCTGCTTTGTTCAGTCTTTACAAACTGAAATTAATTAATGCCAGGTGTAGTAGTGCATATTTCTATATTTGATTTTCGATATAGTTATTAATTTCTTATAAAATGTCTATTGTGAAGTTTAAAATGATTATTGATTAAACTTGCTTTGCAAATATAAATTAGAAAGCTGTCCATTTTATGAGCTGCTGAAATCTTAGTTCATAACTGCACCTGATATTCATACTATTCTGAATTTCTTAAGATTTTTGGGTCATATGGAAAGAGATTAATTTTTATCCTGCTGCTTCATATAGACTTGTGTTTGACTTATGAAGCAGTGCCAAAATTAATTAACAGTAAGTTTGGTTCATATTTATATATTTATAAATATAAATGAATACATTAAAATGCTCCCTAATAGCTCTATATTTAATTAAGATAAAATTTTGTACAAATGATCAAATTCCAAATTTTGAACAAAGACTGTACAAGAACATAATACAAAATATATATTAATAATACAGTTATTATAATTTATGTTTATCTATAATATAATTACTTATATACTTATTATTTACAAAAAGCATTATGTTTAATAATTGTAGTTATTTCATTTTCCACACTTTAAAATAAAATCAGCAGCATCTGCTTAATATAAATAAGATTCAAACCTATTATAATTTTGTGTTGATAATGTTGGCGCCTGACACAGCTGATGAAAATGATTTCACTGAAACTTGGCTTATGAGCTTTGTATTGTCATAGCATAAAATTCAAAAATTTACTATTATATACTGTGTATACATATAATATTTTATAATTTAGTTAAATATTCAGCTACAAAATGATGCTTAAATACACTTATTCATAATAATAAGATAAGATATAGTTCTGTAATTTATTTGATGAGATTAAAGAACATATGAGAAAGATCAGTAAAGTGAAAGTTATGTTCTAAATTCTCCTTTGGAATAATCATTACTGTTTATACTATTATCTGAAATATTTTGAACAATTTGGATAACCACATTAAAAATCAGAATTCTATTCAGAACTGTACATCTATTGATTTTTCTCTGAATAAATGATTTCTTACCTATCATTGGATATCTTTAAAAAATACAACAAACAGTATAGAATATATTTATCATTTCTTATAGACATTTTCAGTAACTTACATATATAATATGCATGAATCACACATGCATACTTCAGAGAAAAGCATAATATATCAATTTATAAGCACATAAAACTATATTATATAACATATATTATACTGTACATATATAATTATATGTATATACTGCTATGTGTACACATAACAGGTTGTCTAAATATATACTACAAAATGCAAAAGAAATATATAGATGAATGGGTGATATAAAAGTAAAAAAAAAATAAATGAAAAAGTCAGTAAATAAAAATGATTAAAATATATATATATATATGATTGTCTTACTTACCCTAAATAAGAAAAATCCAACATATCTCCTAAAGGCAAATCAAAAATATTCCGGAAGACACTGGTGATTTCTTCCTGAAGTCTCCTCTCATCCCATTCTGAGAAAATGCATAGCTTCCCGATTAAACCCATGCTGATAAGACGTTGCCTCCCCTGTCCCCTAGGAATAGGGATGTTAATGTCTTTATCCATAGGAGGGAGACACATAATGTCCTTTACAAACATTTTTTCTTTGTTGGACATGAAGCGCTTGCGACCTCTGGCAAACCAGCTTGGCTTCATGACAGGCACAGGAGTCATGTTTTCAAATTTCTTTTTTTTTTTTAAAAAAGAAAGGGAAAAAAAGAAAGGGAGGGGGAGGTGGGAGTTATAAAAGAAAATATACATATAGTTTTAAATATACTTAATCATATCCTCCTTAGTTTAGCATTTTGTATACTTGGTATATATATATGTATAAATTAAATGATTATTTATAAAACATTAAAATTATATAGATTATTTGAGAATTGAAAATAAGTTGCTATGGAAGTGGGAGGAGTAATAATAGTAAACTATCACTAACAATAAGCATGTATTATCACTTGCTCTTATTATCTATCACCTAGCTAACTGAGCTACTTTCTGGCAAAGAATGTATGTCATAATACTTTAATAGGGCTCTCTTAAGTTAGAACTACAATACACATATTATCATAATTTAACTATTAAAATACGTTCATTCTAAAGTTTCTAAACTGTCGTTCAAAAAACACAGATAATTAGCCTATTTATACACATCATGAATAACTTCCAATATTCAGTTATACTGTAAGAATTTCAACAACATTGTCATTGTGTTAAGAAAATTTATCAACCAACAGCAATTGTATAATTATGAGAGAATTTTATTTCAAACGACTCAGCTTAGAATTTTATTTAAAAGTAGTTTTTATGGATTGGTGCAAATTTTTCAATTTGTGTCTGTCATATAACATAATTAATTTTTTAAACTACTAAAAACAATCCCTTGAAAGAATACAATGTCAGAAAATTATTAAACAAACGTGGCAAATACCAATAGTATTATGCTTTCTGACCGAAAAAAAGGCTAGCTTAACTTACTGTTCCCTTAATATATTCAATCTAGCAGCTCAAATTTAGAGTAAAATAGTGAAACCCCATATCATATTAAAATTATGTCTCGGGGTGAATTTTATTTTTATCTTTCTACAATTCTTAGCCATATATCTCCAATCAAGCTTTCTGTAACGGTCAAAATTAATTAAAACTAAAATATTCACAAATGTTCTAATAAGATTGTCACAGATCAAAAAAAAAAAAAAAAATTAGCATTAAATTATAATGGTTTTCATTTTGAAATATATTTATTTATGGACACATTATTCCAAAAAAAAAAAAATCTCCAACTGAGTCTGATAATAGTGTATTTAAATTGCCATTCTCATACTGATTGCTGTCTTTGTAAAATATCCTTCCATCTGGGTTGAACTCTTGATTCCAGAGAATATTAGAAATTCTTAGGAATTCCCAAGCAACAAATCATTCAATTGTTATCATTAATTCTTAAATTTAGACTTTAAAAAATTGAGCTAAGCTATACAATTTGTACATTTGAATGCTTTTCGATATAAATAAACGTAGTTTTACATAAATAATTTCTGATTAATTTTTTAAGTCTTTATTTCTTATTCACTACCCTAAAAACTATATGAATTCTACTTAATAAATATCTTTGGCAAACTGAACAAACAATATTCTTTTGGATTATTTTTGTAGGGAATTACTATAAATGGTACTTATCACTTCCCATTTTTCTGTACTGAAAAAAATTATAAATGATTTATATTTTTCCAGTTTTATTTATCTTTATTCTTATTATTTTATAAAATATTATATAAATACCAGAACAAAAAACACGAAATATATTAAACAAATATTTAAAATAATACAGTTCCACCTCTTGAATGAGTAAAACAAATTATTTTTTATGTACAAATATATAAAACATTAAATAAAAAAAACATAAAAATACTTGCATAAAATGAAATAACATTAAATTTAAAACTGGTTTAATATATATAACTAAAATATTTCATTCTTAATAAAGTAAAAAAAATAAAAATAAATACTGAACATCATTTAGATGATAAAATTAGATTGAATACTTAAATAAAATACTATTAGGCATTTGCCATAAAAAAGATTCCTAATAAACAACTATGACTCCGGGGCTTAATTAAGCCAAAGCAGTCAGCTATTCTAAAAAACTAAATTACATTTAATTCTTTTATTTTTTTAAATAAAAACATGGATTATATACCAGCTTCAATTAATGTAAATGCTGGCTCCCTACCAATGAATTCTTATTTTTTCAAATACAAGTTTGGGCAAACTTTTAACACTACTAATCACTGTCCATCCGAACTTGCATAGATCACCAACAACTAATGCGAACTTCAAAAACTTCAAAGACTTAGATCTACTTAGAAAGAAGTTTGGTGTTAACTGAAAGTACGCTCTTGGATTCTTCTTTGAAATTTTAAAGGAATCAAACAAGGCCAATTCCTAATGTCCATTCCATGCATTGTTAACACTGTAGCTAATATTAATATTGTGATTATTCCTATAGTAAACGAATGTGGATGGGATGCTTATCAACATGCATAACAGTATGATGAGTTTACTTGATTTTTATTTCTGAGTTTAAGACTAAAAATAACATGGCCTTTGTTTCAATTACCTGATCATTCTTAACTGAAACATCAATTGTTTTCTTGATAGCAGGATAAATGTGAGTGTAAATGATTTTTTTTATAATCATGACAAAAATAAAACTAAAAGCAAAGACTCTGATAAGTCATCAGATAGGCAGTAGTTGGTAACAAAAATGGATGCTAAGAATCCCTTAATTGTGAACTCAGGCTGCCATTCAATAATGTCCTTTTATTTAGCTACTAATTAAATGAAGTAAGATTACATAAATGGGCTTTGTGAAGTTGGAAGGCAAAGAAATAATTGATTGGAAAAGTAGACATGTACTTTACTATATAGTAAAGACATAAATACTGGAAGCATAATTGAAGTGGGTTTCATTATAAATAAAAAATGGTAAACCAACATTGTAAAGATTGATAATATTTCAGACAGGATGTTGAGAAAAAAAATTAATGGAAAATACTAAATTCAGATAATTCAGGTTTATTTCCACACAAGTTCTCATTGTGGTTATAAAGAAGAGGATTTTTATATAGATATACAAAATGCTTTTGATCAAATCAAATAACATTTTAAAATTGTCATAGAAGACATAAATACTTAAATTAATAAACAATTGAAAGATGAATGTATTCTGGAGTTTACAAAAGAAAAACAATTGTATATCAAAATTTTTTTTTTTTTTTAGAAAAATGCTAAATGGAAATGGACATAGAAGCATCCAAATAATGGTACAGCAGAATTAGATTATATTTTGACTAACAAAAAATATATACAATTCAGAATTGTAAAGTTCTTAAATAGATTTAACAGAAGGGGTGGATGATATCATCAATTAGTGAAATATAATTATATGTGCTAATGCCAACTAGAAAGAGAAAATTATAAAAAAAAAAAGAAAAGAAAAAGAAAGACACTTTAACAGTTGATATTCCTAATCTTCAGAAACATTTCAATGAATTTAAATTAGAATATTCAAACTTAACTAAGATCAATAAGAAAATAAGTGAAACTCTAAGAACTGCAACAAAAATAACTGGTACAAGAAAATAGTAATTCACAAGTAAATTTCTACTGAGACAACAGAATATATGAAAAGAAGAAGGAATATGAAAATATTTCAGAAATGATCTATTAAGAAATTAATATCCGGAGTTTAAAGTGAAAAGAGCTAATAATGGCAAGGAAAGCTATAGAAGTAATAAAAGTTTCCAAAGTATAAAACAACATCTCAGTTTTGAAAAAAAAAAAGATATTTAATCAATAAAAGAAAAAAAGAGGAACAGTATCATGAAAAACAAGAAAACTCAATAACTGCTACAAATATAACACTTATAGAATTGTCAAGTATTTTAGATGAAAAGCAGGCAAATAAATCTACGGAAAAAAAAAAAAAGATCCAGGAAATAATGATATTTATTAGGTGAAGAAATAGAAAAATTCTTGGCAAAGCTATATATCAAATGTCTAAATGATGAAAATATACCACTTGATTGGAAAAATGCAGAAGAAATACTAATATTTAAGAAAACCAATAAAGAAAATATTAAAAACTATAGGTATATCAGTCTTCCAAAAGCTATATACAAAATCTTTATCTAGATAATTACAACTCATTTACAGAAAAATTTGGATTCAAACCAACCAAAAAAACAAAACAAAAACAAGATAGATTAAAAGTGTTTTTAGCACAGTGGATCATATCGAAGTTTTGAGTGGTTATAGAAAAAAATCAATAAATATGAATTCCATTGTGTTTTAAGCATTTGATGCTATAAGTATTTTCACAGTGATTAAAGCTTTGGAACATCAAGATATAGACCCAAGATAATCACATTCTAAAAAGTATTTATGACAAAATAATTCCATATCTCCGAAAAATTTTATAGCAATTTTACAAGAAGCATTTTGTGGATTAAAATGGAAAGCTAAGGGAATAAAAATAAAAATGCCTCAAAATTATTGAAGCCATATACATTTTGCAGATGCTCTTATTTTTGTTAATAATGCTTCCAAACTTCAGAAAATGTTTCAAAAATTATCAGATGAAAGAAAAAAGGAAGAACTAAAGATAAATATTAATAAGAGTAATATTCAATGGATTTTCTCAAAAGATAATAAACGATTGATAATCAAGAATTAGAAGAAGTTAATACCTTCAAATACCTTAATCAGATTATTAATACAGATGAAAAATATCGTGATCAGATTAATAATAAGGATGGAAACATAATGGATGAAATTAATCATAGGAGTGCTTTTGGTAAAAATAATTTAATATTAAAAGGAAGCATCCCTATGTGCTTTGAAAAAAAGTTTTTAATATTTGTGTTTTACAAATTCTTACTTATGAATTTGAGACTTGAACATTTAACAGAAGAATAATACTGAGATATCAGACCATTCAATGAATTATTGAGAATAGCAAGTAAGAGATTAAAAATGAAATAGGTAAGAATACTAACAGATAGTAGTGACATTAATGAAATTAAAAGACTGAGATGGGGCTGGGATAGGCATATTTCTAGAAGAGATATGAAATTATATGGATTTAGAGAAATGAACTAAAGATGTTTGTTGGTGTGATATGGAGAAGAGAGATTATGAATCAGAAGAGTTGGATTTTCAATTCTGCACTTTAATTATTATAACTCAAACTTCATTAACTGAAATCTTTCTGTGCATTTAATTCAACTTGTATAACAGGTGTGACTTGTATAGCTGCTGCTTTTGGTACACAACTTTGTGACATCTATTTAATGATCAAAACTAATTGTTATCGCTATAAAATTAAAAAAAATAAATCACATTGCCTGACTTACACACACACCATTCCTCAATTTAATTAGTATTTTCCAGGACTCCTTTTTCTACCCACCACTACCATCTAGTATAAGCTTACTAGATGACAGTAATTATTAAATACATATTCAGTATCGACCTATCCATATTCTCAGACTGTGGATGAAACAGTATTAGATTCACAAAATCCAGATCAAACTACTCATTAATAAATTAATCTAGGGTGATGGATAGAATAATATTACATATAGATTTAATAAGCATTACCAACTAGTATTTATTGATTACACAAGCTTACAAATAGATAGCAGCTATGGACTACGAAAAAGTTTCTTTCTAATTATTATTACTATTGTCCACTGGTTTGTTAATTTTTACCTGCAAATGTTTTTAGATATAAATAAAATTATTATGTAAACATCAATTATCATTAACAATCACTGATAAATGAATATACGTATATGGTAATTCTACCTTCAGGAGAAAAAAAAATCCCAAATTATAAAAACAAAGACTAAAGGATGAACAAAAAATAAGAAAGGTAACTGCAATGTAAGTAAGTAAAGGATTGTGAAATGATTGCACAAATAGACAATCTCACTGTCATTGTTAATGCAGAGAGATGATTGAGACTGATGATGATATCGTATCCTAAATTAAATGGAAGAAAATGATATGGTAAAAGAAAATGGAAGAAAACCTAATAATAAATTTAGTTGTAAATAATAATTGATACCAGTAAAGAAATGTTATTTGTATCCTTTCACTGTTGAGAATTTCCTTAAATTCTTGATTATTTCTTAGTCTTTCTCTATTTATTATTAAATTTCTAAGATTTTCATCTCATCATTTAATATCAATAATATTATACATTTTTTATAGTTCTCTATAAAATATTCATTATTCTTCTACCTTTAACAATATATATAATTCAATCATTCCTCATTTAATGGTCTTTTTCCAACCATTCTTTTTAATTATATTTTATAACTATTCTTTGAATCTACAATTCTCTTATTGTTTGGCTTCTCTTTATAATAATTCAAGTTTCAGCTTCACCTAAAGCTATATACTGGAAATACTAAGACCATTTCTTAATACCAATTTTTATGACTGTGTAGATATTTACACTATTATTAATCTACTTTAAAAATCTTTTTCAATATATCTATTTTTTTTTTTTCATCTTCATAATTTATTTATGCAGTTTTAGTCTTATTCAGATTTACTTTGATCCAAAATTTGGCCAACCATTTATAAGAATGAATTTGATATTTTGACCAAATTAGACTTCCTCAATTGAAAAAATAAGATGGATATGAGATAAAGATTTCTGCAATGATTCCTAACTTAACTTATCATTTCAAAGTTTGAAAGTCATTATCTCCAGAGCAATTACATTTATTTATTTAGTGCATGGATTTATTTTGTTAGCTTAACCATTAACAAGAAATCATCATGAAATCTGTAGAAGTCCCAATCACAAGAAAGCTAAACTACAATCTATCAATTCTGCCATGATTTACATAGCTTCAATGGTCATTAACCATATTGTTCATGATGTGTAACTCCACATCTGTATAGGTCAGTGGCTGTTAAATTCTATTTATGATGTAGATGAATGCAACAACCACTGAATATCCTGAATTGTTGATGGGACTATATTTATGTTCAGGAAGATCAAATCCAATTGGCTTCACTGTTTGATTTGGAAAAATAAATTTGTTTGGAATCTTATAAAAATTCCATTTTTTATACCATAATTATTTCTTTGCAGATTCTTGGTTGAAAACCCAGAAAGGGAATCTTAATTTGAGATGAGTCTTAGATAATAAAACTATACTGTAAATTAATGACTAATTCGATTTACTGATTAGCCTATTATACATTTTCTATAAGTCAACTTTTCTTCTGGTGTCTGGTGGACAAATATGTGAAAAAACCCATTAAAAAAGAGTAGACATGAGTGTGCCAGTAACTTGTAGCAATATTTAAATAAGTGTGCAAAAGTTTAATATGACCTTTTCCCCCTTTAAACAGATGTGCAGAATTCACCAATAGGATTAAATGTGATATATTGGACTATTTCCATCATCTATGAGTTAATGTTGAATGTATTGAAAATTTTAAACTTTATTTAAACTTTCCAAATACAAACAACTTGTTAGTAATAACATACAAATAGACAACACTGGTTAGTAATTACTAATGTGTGTTGTCTATTTGTATAATATTACTAACAAGTTGTTTATATTTGGAAAGTTTAAATAAAGTTTAAAATTTTCATATTCAACATTAATTCATAGATGATGGAAATAGTCCAACATTTCAGATCTAATAATATATCATCATTACAAATCTTCAGACAAACACCAATAGAATATCTTAGTGTTAAAAACTCTATTGATAAAGTGCTTGCATCACACTCTTCAAGTAATGCAACCAGCTTTCCAAGAATATTATTTCTAGAAAATATTTTAAATCTAACATAAGATAAGTAAGAAAAATAAGGATTACTTCTAAATAGCATGATGCAGGATAGTGTTTCAGTCCATTATTGCAAATGTTATATTAAAACAGGCAAAACCCATCTTACGTATTGCCACTCTTTGCAAGCTAGAGTAATCAATGGATGCCAGAAGGTTTGTGCATAAAATTCCCATCTAGGGCCTACTCATTCAATATCCCCAGACTAGTTTCTGGCTTGTGGCTTTTGTCAGTGAGGAGCTTTGGATCTGAGAGCACTGCATCTAGATCTTAGGATCTAGTGTTCCCTCCAGCAGCTACCTTTTATCTCTAACTACAAAACTATGAGTCTTAAATTGAAAACCCCTTAATATTTTCAATCCAATCTCATCAGCTTATATAATCATATAGATCTGAACTCAGTTTAATATCCATACTTTTTGGTGTCTTTGGTTCTTTAATAACCACAGCCACCAATATCCTATTAGGCAGGATTGGTTTTAAGCCAATAAATATCACATGATCACCACTTCCTATGCTTGCATGTAACTATTATTAAAATAGGCAAAACTCACTATAGGCACTAGATGGGGATTTTATGCACAAGCCTTCCAGCATCCATTGATTACTCTGGCTTGCACCGAGTGGCACTACTGTATGGAGAGTTTTGCCTGTTTTAATAACAGTTATATGCAAGCATAAAAAGTGGTGATCATGTGATGTTTATTGGCTTAAAACCAATTCTGCCTAATAGGATATTGGTGACTATGGTTATTAAAAAACCAAAGACACCAAAAAGTATGGGTATTGAACTGAGTTCAGACCTATATGATTATATAAGCTGATGAGCTTGGATTAAAAATATTAAGGTGTTTTCAATTTAAGACTCATAATTTTGCAGTTAAATAGAGATAAAAGGTGGTTGTTGGAGGATTGCATTAGATCTAAGATCTAGGTGCAGTACTCTCAGATCCAAGGTTCCTCACTGATGAAGGACACACACCAGAAGCTAGTCTGGGGATATTAGATGAGTAGGCACTAGATGGGGACTTTATGCACAAGCCTTCTGGCATTCATTGATTACTCTAGCTTGCAGAGAGTGGCAATAAATATACTGAGTTTTGTCTGTTTTAATAACAGCTATATGCAAACATAAGAAATGGAGAAGTTAAACATATGGTTTTCTTTATATTAGAAATAGACTCATTCTTGAAAAAGATTTACAATCTTTTCATAACCTTATTGAGAAGCTTTTCTGTTTCAGGAAAAGATCTGTTTTGTGAATTCAAAGCACTAGCATCAATATTATGGAAAATCACTGATATATAAATTAAATAAAATAAGTGAAAGAATCAAACTCTTTTGGTAGTACATTCTATAAAATTATGTATCTACTAATCATTTAGCATCACTTGAATTTACTACAAAATTTATAACTATCTACTGTTAAATATTCAGTGAGTCTGTGAATATATGAAGTTATTTTATTATCAATGTTAAAGTACAATGTCGATGCATTTTAAACAGGCATACTTATGTTTAAATAGGTTAGCAATTAAGTTTTAAGCACAATGTCATCTATGATATACAATTTAAACTAATTTCTAGGTATTGAATTTCATAAGAACTACAATATACACATTAAACAAATTCAATCTGTGCAAATTCAAAAACTGAAAATGAAGCAATAAATGTATTAGATTGTAAATTTTATAAATCATGTTACAAAATAAATAAGACAAAAGAGTATTTGTTGCAAGAGTCACTTTACATTCAGAATATTAAAGGGATTTAGATTTTATCAATCATGTTATTCATGAGCAAAAAAATAGCATTCACCATTAGTCATCCGTCATCAATTACATCATAGAACCTGAATCTTGTCTAAGTTTTTCTCTGCTGCTCAAAAATTTACGACTCATTCTTGCTCATCTTCCTTTTTATCTTCCAATATATTTTTCATAATTCCTCTAAGTATTTGTCCAATTGAATTATTCTTTTACTTTATAATTCTTTAATAAATAATCCCTTTTCACCAAGTCTTTTCAATATTTTAGCAACTTATTAAGTCTCAAATCATTTTTCTGCTCTACAATGGTTACATTACTAATAAAACATTTGACAAGCTGATTTCTTAATTTAAGTTTTAAAGAGACAAAATAATCTCCTTATTAAAAGTCCGTTTTCAAATCGCAATCCAATCTCTTCGATTAGACACACAACTTCTTGAATGGTTCAAAGAACAAATCCTAATACATCTAAAACAAACTTTTTAACAGTTGTGTTAATAATTTATTAAAACTATTCTCAATATTTTATAACACTGCTATGATATAATGACTTTTCCTACTTGCAATGCTAATTCCATTTTTAAACACAATACTCATATAACATATACATTTCAATACGTCTTAAAGAAAATTGCTGAAGATAGAAGTCAACTCTGTTTCTTAAATTATTTACTTCTTTTCTTTTTTTTTAAAGTGTCATAGCATCGGCCGGGACGCGAATCTGCAACCCGGGCAACTGCCTGCAAGTGCAAGGCAGTCGCGCTGACCTCTTTCTTTAAAGAAGACTATTTAATAAAAACATGACTCCCAGTTTATATAATGTTTTACAGCAAACTTTACTCATTCTATTCAATTGCTGCCATCTATTATAAGCTTGAACAATGAATAAATCTAGGCTCAAGGTGAGGAAAACCATAAACCAAAAGTTAATCTGGGGATATGGATAATAGCATTGATATCAATTTAATAAGCTTTATTACCTAATATCTATTGATTATAACAGATAGCAATAATGAAGTGGAATATACCAAATTTGCTTCTCTAAAGAAAATATATTTAATCTTATGATTATTCTAGAGTTTATATTCTATTTCTGTGATTTTTAATACTATATTTAAACTTTTCCAAAATCTTCAGCAAAACAATTTGATTTGACAAACTTAATATCTTTTCAAAGATTAATTAAATAAATATAACTATGGCTTTCTTTTTGCATATATCTTTTAACAATGTACTTCATCAACCCATTTGTATCTCTTTTATTTCTTGATCCTTTTTAAATACAAATAGCCCATTAGACATAAACATATCTAATATATTATATGCACATTTATTACTTTCTGTAATGCTTTAAATGCATGCTAAGTCCTCAGTCCTAAAATTCATTGTTTTAATGCATTAGAGATTTTCTCTAAAAAGATTATAATTATTACATGAAAATCTATTGGCCATTCTTCCGAGATCTTAATTATATAATACAAATATTAACTAATTTTCTTAAATCTTTCTCTCCTTATAAATAATTTAAGTGGAATTTCATCATTTAATTCCTATGCTAGCTTAGTCAGTTATATCTTTTATAGTCCTATTCTACTAATTTATTGTATATCTTATTTTGTCATTATTTATTTCTATTTTCTTTTATTAACTAATTACTATGAATAATAAGGCATTCATTAATCCAAATATTTTTATTTCTTTAATTCTGATCTTTTGCTTTCACAGCTGCCAGCTTGTGGATCATCAAAGACTAATTAATTCCCACAAAAGTAATATAATTTTATGATCTTTAAGAATTAAAATATTTTTAATTTGATTTTTATTTTATTTAAAAGTAAATGTAAAAAATATTGTGAATAATGAATTCAATACTGTAAAGAATAATATATATATAATTTGTATATATATGTTAATTGATTAATGAGTTTAAGGAAAATATTTATAACCAATCAAATCCTTTAGATGTCCATGCTCTCATCCGAAAGCTTGTTATTTAAATTGTAAGCTATTATCCAGGATGAAATTACTCAGACTAACATTTCTCACTGTACATGCATTTCACAGACAGAACAATGTTTAATCAATCATCATTTGAGTCAAAGAATTGAAACCTCTAAGCGTCCACAAAGAAATAGTAATTAGATTTTCTATTTATATATCTTAATTCCAAACAGTTTGTCTTTGGAGTATGAATATTTTTGACATTCATCAAGTAACTTACCTAAAGTTTACCATATCAATGCAACAACATTCATGATCCACAAGAATGAACAATAGTGCACTCCTCTTGAAAACTTGTAATCTTAAAACATCATTTAATGTAAAATTTGTCAGATTTACATTTCTTACTACACACACAATTCACAGATTAATCTTTGATCATCAAGTGAACCAAAGATTTGCTTTCTATTTATATGCTTTAATTATGAACAGTTTGATTTTGGAGTTCTGTAAGTTTTGTCAAAATTCTGTACCAGTGAAACCTGCGATAAAATTTATTTATAAATATGAATAAATGGTGTTAATATGCTGAAGAACAGTATATGAGTATGCACTCATCATTAATAGAACACACTCTTTTTTTTTAAAAAAAAAAGGCAAATTAGAAATAAATTACGTGACAATACAAATCATATGTGAAACATAAATATGGTCATATATATAATCTGTTATTCAAATAAATATCTGCAGCAAACATTCCTTTTATGAGGTTCGACATAATCCTGTCGATAAATAATTTTTAAAATAATCTTTATAATAAAAATAGTCTCTCCCATGAAACTATTGTCATATTTATCAATAATCAATTACTATTTATCCACAGTATAAGCTCAACTTAATGGAGATGTTGTTTGATTTAAAATCATCATATCCAATAAGCTGAAAAATATAATGGCTGGTTTTATAATCTTGTTATTCTATTTTCATAATACTATAAAGCAGCCCCAAATAAAAATTTTCACGTTTTGATACTATGTTAAAAAAGCAGGAAAAGAGTCTAAGTATATTCTCATGTAATTAATATGACACAAAAACATGTTTAAATGCAAATAGTTTTATTGGTTATATCGCTATGATAAAATTCCTTATTTTTTAACTTGTTAAAGGAAACATCAACAAATTGAAGTGTGCATCAACAGGTTTGTTTCAATCACTAAGCATCCAAGCCAGTAAAACTGTTAAAAGATTTTTCTTCCATCAGTATCTGATAAAAGCATTCAAATTTCCTAACATTAATTGCTAAATAAGTTCGGTAATACAGCATCTATTGAGCCACACCATCCGATGGCACTGTTGCTAGTGAAAAACGAATAGGTATAATGTTACCGGGCTGTTTTTCAAATTTTCTTAATTTATGTTTTTAATTTTTGGATTGGTTTGAATTTTTTTACTTTTTCTTTTTTTGTTTGTTGTTTGTTATTGTTTTTTTTTGTAACCAGTTTGGTGTATATATTTTTCTTAAAAATCAATAAATGTTTTTTTTTTTTTTGCCTTTTAAAAATATTCCGTCTTTTTTTTAAAAAAAAAACAAAAACAAAAACATTATTTCTTTTTGTCCGGTCTCTTTTTTTAGAGAAACAACTTTTTTTTATTTTTTTATAAACAAGTCATTTTTGATTGTTTTTGAAGAAACTTTTTTTGGTTTGTTTTGTTTATCGAGAAACAAGGCTTTCTCGACAGACCTCTCTAAGACCTGTGGTCATATTCCTTACGGCGGCATTTTGATACATTTCCAAGTCAGCTGTAATACGCTTCACTGTAAGCTGATCCGTCTTCAAGAATCAATTAGCCGTACCACTTGGGAAAAAGCGATTCCCAGCCAGCCCTCAAAACCCGTCCCATAAGTGAATGGAACCCCTTCGTCGCCATTGATGCAATGGACCTTCCATTCCAGATGTTTGACAACACCTTAATTTCATTAAACCACCACAAAAGACCGTTTTTTTTCTGGCTGTGTCAAATATTTTATTTTTGGAGGTTGAAGAAAGGCCAGCGCATTTGCCTTCTGTAGCAGGTCAATCTCAAAACTACAACGCCGAATGGTCATCGGCCATTGAACTGTTGTTTTGATCTCGAAAAAGTCTCGGAAAGTGTGCGACTTGATCGTGAATTTTGCCGAATCGTGATTTACACTCCTCATTTCGTCAATTCTGACTGCTGACAACAAAAAGAAGGGCGTTTGACAATTTGTTACAAATTTTACCAACTCACATAAATTATAATACATTGAAGCAAAAAAAAAAAAATCCGTTTAATATACTTTTCATCTTTACAAGTACAGAAACCTTCATATCATACGCTGTACAATAGTCAAGAGTAATGTCTAGAGAGAGTGTCGTATACTCGTCGCTAATAATGTTCAACATTCTAGAGATGTTGGGGTAAGGGTGCACTTCAACATCTTAGTGTTTGAACAGTTTACAGGCCATAAGATCTATGAGCGGCCTTGTAAACAGCATATTTATATGCTTTAGCATAGAAACAGTGCCATCGAACGGTGTGGCTCAATAGATGCTGTATTACCATAAGTTCTTATAGATTTCATACAAAGCATTAAGAACATTGCACAGATGATTCTTGGGATAAATGAAAAAAAGAACGGTTGTCAGCATACTGTATATCTAAAAAATAACAAAAAAAAATAAACTCATATTTTTGCTTTCAAATAAATTAAAAACTCCATCATCAAATCTACATAGAATTTTGATGTTTGCTTCATGAAATAATCTATAAAATGTTCCAAAGATTATGTTTATAATAATAATAAAAACTTTCTGGAGTTTCTACACAAATCGTGAGCAGCTCTCTATTCTAATGTTATCTTCTCTAAATGTAACTAATTGCTAATAATTTGAGCTACAGTAGATGGCAGTAGAGTAGGAAGTTGCTTTTGTTTAACATATTGTGAAAGCTGGAAGATTAAGTGATTTGCTGTTAACTACTATATAGCTTTGTTAAATACCATTTCTACTACTAATAACATAAATAGATATCTATATACTGCCAGCTATTTTCAAATATTAAAGAAAACTTTCTTGAGTAACTTAAATTCTTTGACCAAGTCAATGAAGTATATATACATTACGAAACACACCTTTGTAGACTCTCAAATAACAAAATAATTGGAAAGAAATTATTTATTAAAATCATGGAAAGTAATTTTCTGGAAAGGACAACAATAATGCTCTATAATATCCCTTTAATTTTAAAAAGCAAATTAAGAGAAAGCATCCTTAAGATCTGATTTTTGTTTATCTACAAAAATCTTAATAGAATCCAGCAATTTTCAAAAAAATATAACAGATCACATTTTAAAATTTGTCCACAGGTTTTATCAAAATCTACAGCCTTCCAGTTTTTAAGTTTCCAAAAAGATTTAATATGACTAAGATTAATATATGATCTTTACAAATATTCAACTTCTGCCTTTTCAAAATCCTATATTATTTATGAAACTTTACATTTATTTTATTATTCAGCCAGAAAAAGAATACCACATTTTCTTTTTGTCAGAATCTGTTAGTATTTTTATTCTAAGTGATGCCTAAATCAGACTTACTTCAATCCATAAGAAACTCTTGAAGAGAATTCCATACTTTAAAAAATGTATTAATCTTACAACAGACTGATAATAGCTGAAAATGATATAGATATATATTAAAGTACTGTACAGTATGCAATTTGTTTCCTTTTCTGTTCACCAGTTATTTTATTTTTATTTCTAAGTATAGAGAACTAGCTAAATTTATTTTTAGAATAGTTTTACTTTAGAACCACTGCTGTTAATTGAGGATAGAAAAGAAAGCAAGTTTATGGGACCACTTATACAACTCCGCATAATCTTTCATTTCCAGTGTTAATGAAAAAAAAAATGGAAAAACAAGACAAACATATTATATCTTGATAATTTCATAAAATCCTTTGTCAGAGACTCAAGGATAATAAATTTTTGTCTCAGTTAACAAAATATTGTTTATTATCATATATGTATGTTAAATCCTCTGCTTCAAAGCAATAAAGACTATGACCGAGTGATAATCCTTGATTACTTCTCATTAGTCTCTTAAAATGCTTTATTGTAGTATCTCCTAATATTATATCATTATAATGGGAAAATGTGGAAAATATTCTACCTCAACCGTAGACGAACTATTCAGATCTTGGTTGTTTTCAAGACATGAGGATGTTCCATGTGAAGCAGATGCCTGTTCATCAGTCGACCTGCGAGGTGATCTAAAAAACAAATTAAGAAACTGTTAAATTTTAAAATGCTTTAAAAAAATTGCAATTTTGTTAGTTGTTTTCTTAATGACTAATAAAAATAAATATTCATAAAAAAAAAAAATTCAAAAAAATTCTCAGTTGATTATTTTCCAAAGGATCTGAGAAATTTAAATGATAAATATGGCTGAATAATAATTTCAGAAATCTATTTATTACTTTTTACATGCTTTTTTTACAATCCATTAGATGGTTTCGATTGCCCCAGCAATCTTAATTCAGAACTATAACAAACACAATACAAATACATGAACACAAATATACACGAACATATAATTTTACATTTTATATATATACATATTTTCTATCTTATAATCACTATTTATATACCAACATATATCTTTATATATCTCTCTATATAATTATTACCCTTTTATATATTATACATTTCAATCTTTTATATTCTATATTTATCAATCAATACTTCCTATAATCATATATATATATATTATTTTTATTTCATTTTTTTTATTCTTATTAATTTTTTAATATTTAATTCTAACATTATATATTCATATTTTATATTTTACATTATTATTATTCATTATATTAACATTCAATACGCATAATTTTCTTTATCCTATAATATTATTTTTTAACATATTTTATACCTACCTTTTACTTATATTTCCAAATCTTAACTGCCAACAATTATAACTTTTAAATTTTACAATTATATTTTAGTAGCTCATTCTTTCTATTTTTTATATAACTAAATCTATTTTTTTTTATGCAATAAGATGTTAAAGAAATATATTAATATTACCTGTAAATCATATATATATATATAATAACCTTATAATAAGTGAAATTAAAAATGTAATAAATAAATATAGTAATTATAATTTAACAATGGTTAAAATGGACATTATATCAATGTATACAAATATTAATGTGGAGAAAGCAATTAATGTGGAAAAAGCAATAGATACAGTAATTAAAAGATATAAAAAGGATAATAATAAAAAAATAAATCCCCTATAAAACAATTAAAGGAGATTATAGAAATATGTTGTAAAAAATAACATTTCAATTTAATGATAGGTTTTATAAACAAAAAGGTTTACTAATAGGAGAAGCAGTAAAGAGAGTATTGAGTAATATTTATATGGAAGAATTGGAAAAGTTAATACTAATGTTAATAATGCTCCAATCTTTATTAAAAGATATGTAGATGATTATTTGTTCACATTTAATAGAACCCAAAAGCAGATAGATTTAATTATAGAGGATATTAATAAGATAGATAAAAATATTAATTTACTGTAGAAAGAGAAGAGGATAATATACTGACATTTTTAAATATAAAGTTGATAAGTCAAATGAAGAAGGGAAATGAAGGAAGAAAAGTAATATAGATAATAATATAATTAATTGGCACTCAAATACAAATATAAAATAAATACAATACATTCTAGAATTCATACAGCAATAAATTATTGTTCAAGTAAAGAAGATTACATCAAGCAAATAGATTTAATAAAAGAAAAAATTATAAATAATAATTATCCAAATAAATTTATAAATGGTATTAGGTTAATAGAAAATACAATAATTTATATAAATAATAATAAAGAAATAATAATAATATAGATAAAATTAAGTATATAGGTATAAAAATAGGAAATAACTATGCAGTTAAGAATTTAAATAAAGTTATAGGCAAAATTAATAAAAAATTTAATAATACAAATGTTATAATAGTTAATAAAAAGAGAAAAAATATGATTAGTATTTTAGAAAATAACAACATTAGTAATTATAATAAAAATTCAGATAATGAAATAAATGGAATATATGAAATTAATTGTAAAAAATGTCAAATTAATAGTAAAAAATGTCAAATTAATAATATAATAGTAAATTATGTGGGAGAAACAAAGAATTCAATATATAAAAGACTACTACAACATAAATATGATAAAAATTCACTGATATATTTACATACATTAGAAACAGGGCATGAGTTTGGAAAGAATTGTATAAAGATAATACAATTTACAAATAATAAAAGAGATAAAAAATAAAAGCTATTTATATTATAATATTAAGCCAGTATTAAATAGAGATTTGGGACTGAAAAAAATTTTGGCATTAAAAAAAATAATAATTTATTTATATAAAAAATATAAAGCTAGAGCTACTAAAATATAACTGTAAAATTTAAATGTGTGAATTGATAACAGTTAAGATTTGGAAATATAAGTAGAAGGTAGGTATAAAAATATGTTAAAAATATTATGGGATATAGAAAATTATACAAAATCATAATAATGTAAAATATAAAATATGAATATATAATGTTAGAGTTAAATATTAAAAAATTAATAAGAATAAAATAAAAAATGAAATAAAAATAATATATATATGATTATAGGAAATATTGATTGATAAATATAGAATATAAAAGATTAAAATATATAAAAAGATAATAATTATAGAGAGGTATATAAAGATATATGTGGGTATATAAATAGTGATTATAAGATAAATATATATATAAAATGTAAAATTATATGTTCATGTATATTTGTATTCATGTATTTGTATTAGGTTTGTTATAGTTCTGAAGAAGATTGCTGGAGCAATCGAAGCCATCTAGTGAGTTATAAAAAAGCATTTTAAAAAGTAATAAAGAACATAAATAATATTAACATTATATGGATTTGGCAATGCAATAAGAAAGATAAAATTACAATAACAATTTAATAATTATTCATTAAAATACACATAAAATGGAAGTCAGATTCCACAATTATTACTTGCAAAAAAAAAAATACCTGCAATTATATAAATAGTACTGAATTAAATAGTTTCATGGATTGTTATTATAAGGAGAGAGATAATATCTTTTTTACTTCAACAAAAACTTAAACAAAAGAGCTATTATAGGTTTAATGAAAAAAACTGGTTTGAATTGTCAATTAGTAGTAATTGATAATTTCTTGATAACAACAAAGAGTAAAGGTTATTTTAGTGGATATTATCTCTCATTTCCATTCTTTATTATATAAATAGTATATATATAATTTTAAAATCACTGTAAGTACATTCATCGAAAAAAATCAGAATTGATATTGTTACTTTTTATTTAAAATCTGTTACTGATTTTGTTTCATTTTAAATAATAAACATAAATGATCCAATTGAAGAGAAATAGTTGCATGGTAATTTAAGCCAATTAAAGCACCTTTGTTAAAAAAAATGGGAGATTTTTGTTTCAATTCTAAGTCAATTTATTATTTTTTTTGATAATAAAACTCTTTTTAATGTATTTTTATGTAATATCTTATATGTAAAAAAAAATTATTAGCAAAGAAATCATAAAAATATTTTTTTTAAATTATAAACTATATATATATATATATATATATATATATATATATATATATAAATTTAAATGATATATATATATATATATATATATCATGTGATGTTTAGTGGTTTATATATTTTACTATTTATATGTAAAATTTATAAAAATATGATTACCAGAAAAGATATTATTTAATAATGAGCAACTAATAAGATATTGGAATGGCTTTATGGTTTGAAACTTCATAAAAAAATTTGCATGCTGGAAATGCACCAGAAGTGATCCTGCCACAATCCTGAAGCTGTCACTTTGCCAGTGCATTAAACTAAACAGTAACAATAGAATGGCTTTGTTGCTTGAGAGGTCACAGGAAGTTTAAGTGCTGGAAGTGCCAGCATTGGAATCAATCCAAGGATCTTGCATTCCAGAGACTGACACCACTTTACCAACCATGTTAAAACATGCAGAGGAGCAAGTAATTATAATATATTTATGTTTACCTATACATATATTAAGAGTATTTGTAATTTCAATTTAAAAAAAGAAATGAAACTATCCATGCAGAAAAATAGTAAATTAGGACTATGATTTGCCAATGATAGATGTGATAAAAGTGAAGTTTGAAAAATAATGAAGCTCCAAAAAATAATGTGTATTTATTTCTTATGGCATAAATTCCTGACAATGGATATGAAAAATAAAACATATTTAAATGATGGATCACAAGTTGACTAAAAATATATTTACATTTTAAAACTAAATTTATTTTAAAACAAACATTTATGAAAAACATGTTGAATTTTTATAATACTAAAATACAGAAGTAAAATTTAATAATTTTTATTATTTATCAGTGCCCTTTTTCTTTAAGACAGGATATTATATTCTAGGTCTCATATATTCTCTGCTCAAGGAAGATTCAGCAAGCAAAGCAGTGGTCATTTGTTAGTAAATATATGCCAATGCTTGCTAGCTGCTTAACACAATTTTAGGTCCATCATAAACTTTAATAAGCTGTTTACATTATTAAAATGGATAATATATCCAGGGTCAGACAGTTACTTGACAAATGGATAATTATATTCTAACATAAAAGAAAACAACAAAGCTTAAATAAATTTCAAGAGTTTATTTATCTGAATAATAATGATTGTATTAGTAAAGATTTGTTTTTTTGCCAATTGATAACAAAATAATTCAGATCACTTTAAAATTAATCTCTTTAGAGATTTAATATCTATAAAGTCTCTTTACTCAGCAAGTTGTAACTCTAATTTTGTAAGCACAATTTTCTCACATATATAATTCAGAGATAGACTCCATAATTCAGAGATAGTCCAATTAGATTCTTGACTAGAGCTCTTCTTTATTAATTTCAAGAACAACTTCACTTTCACTAGTTTATCTTTTCACTAGTTAATTCTACTACAGACTTTATCAGCTAGGCTAATTTGCATGAACTAACTTTTCTTTACATGCAAATTAGTCTGTTGCACTTTCCAGTAATTGGTTTCTTTTTCTACATAATTAATTATTTTATTTCTGGAATATTCTGTCATTCACATTAAAAACTTGTACACATACACCTTTATTTATTCTTTAATAAAATATATATGAGTGTTTGTATACAGCAATGCACAACTCCATGAATATTAAATATTTATGCATCTATCTCTTCTAACAATGAACATGAAATTTTACAAATACTTCTTTGCTTCACATTCTTTAGAAAAGTGAACAATGAATGGTCAAACGTTTACAGAAAAAGTTAAAGAATAAATCAGCATTAATAAAATATTCCATGAATGGATAATTACATCATTCTGAAAACATATCACTTATATCCCAGGAGTTGATGTTTGTTTGCCTAATGGCATCTAAAAGTAATACAAATTTCATAACAATCATTTCTCCTTCCAATCTACATATTTTCTCTTTAAAATATTTAACAAAGTAACTGTAATCCTATCTATCCAATGCTTTCTTTTTTAAGATTAAATATTTTTTTACCTTCATCTTATCTTTCTGTATAACCTTCAACAATAATTTCCAGATCTATACCTATACCTTTCCAAACTTCTCTTCAGGAAATTAGTTCAATCCATTTGAGATAGCATCAACATTCACACAAGGGACTAAATCTATTGATCTCTACTATAGGTCCCAAAGATAAATTTTCAACAGGAACATGTGGTCCCAAAGATAAATTTTCAACAGGAACATGTTATACAAATTTGAAGACAAGTTGAAAAAAAAAAGGATTTTTTTTTTTTTACAAAAAAGAAAAAGATTACAACGTTTTAATTAACAAAAACACATAGTTTTAATTAATAAAAACACATAACACCTCTTAACAGGTTTTATTTCTAAAAAGCAGAGTTATGATTTCAAATTTAAAGCTCTTTGTCTTGAACTATCTTTTAAAATCAAGTTGACTTTAACCTGAAATCTTTTTTTTTTTTCAAAATTTCACATAGACAAAATAAAGAAAGACAGATCATATTTCATTCTTGATTAAATTTTTATTTCCCAGACTGTAAAAATAATCTCATGTCTTCAAATTATATAAAAATTTCATTTCAATATTTAGTTTAAAAAATAAAAGGACTTACTTGTTGGATGGTGAAAAATTTTCCTTTTACAAACATATAGATATGAGAATACAATTTTTTTTTTTTTACTTTTAAGATATATGATAATAATGTATACATATATATAATATTGAAACTATAACAGGAGTTTCCGTGTATTTATCAGTATTAGGCAAACAAACAACTAAAAAATAGCAGAGACAGCTGAAAATCACATTATCTAGTAATAGTACTTCTATTTGATTCACTTTTAAACCAATAGTGGATCTATTTTAAATTTAAAACTCTGCATTATATAAAAATTGTAAAATCGACTTCTATATGTATAAGAAATATAATTTCCTGGATATTTTCACAAATAAATAAACCTCTCTTGTAAATTCAGAGTAAACTATATAGATATAAATATTAAAAATATTATGATGGAAATTTCCATGTATTTATCTAGATATATTTCAGACATAATATAATCAGAAAACAACTAATTAAAAACTGACATGGTAAGCTGAAAATTATAGTATCTAATAACATAATTTTTATCTGATCCATCTTTAAACCAAAGAAGATCAATTTTCTAAATTACTGAAGAGTTATAAATCAGACATTTGTATAAAAGATGGAAGTATCCCAAATTTTCCCAGATATTTTTACAAATAAAGAAATCATTACTGTAAAAGTTTATATATAACAATTAATAGATGTTCACAGACATTCTATATCTAAATATTGAAAATATAAAAGAAATTTCAATGTTCATCACACAAATATAGTATTTATAACTAATACACAATGCTATTTGCAATTAAAAAAAACAACAACAACATTGACTATAAAGTTTAAAAAATTAGAAATTAATCTGAATTATCAATTTTTCTTCCCATTTCTATATATATATATACCCACATCATAAATGTTTTTAATATGTATGTATAGAATGTATACTTACATATACATATCTTAAAAAAGGATATCATATACAATTAATTAATATCTATAAATTTCAATATCTGCATATCAAGATATAAACGAATATCTAGAACTACTTTGTATAAATAAAATTCTTAGTATATAAAGGCAGAGTTTAATGTCCAGTTTACTTCTAAATATATGGTTAAAGGTTCAAATGCTCTGCATAGTGGTAAATAACAATATTCAAAAGTTAATATTATTTTCTGGATTGATTTTCAGTTAGTAAAATAAAATAAAAAATTCAGTTTGGCCAAACAAATAAAACTGTTAGACTCAATCCATGATATGGATATTTAGACACCAAATGATGTTCTGCACAATTTATCTATATGTACATTATCTGCCTAAAGACAGATTAATTAAAGAATAGAAAACTACAATAAAGGGTCAATGATTGTCATTGGTGGTAATTTGCCATTTTCTTAACATAATTTATTCAAGTATTTTAATTATTCAAATATTTTATTTTTTTAGCAACACATATCAAATTTTACCACATTATTAAAATGCATCTGCATAAAATACAATTAACAGTACAAATTTATATCAAATAATAAAAATTTAATAGTATAGAATACTAAAGCACTTTTAGACTAAATAATAAAAGAAATGAAGTGATATACAATATTGTAAAGCAATGAATAATCTTGTAATAAGTAACATACGTATTAAGTTTTAAATTTGCAAAATATTCAAATTGATAGGTTAGTAATTTATTTAAATATATTTTGATACCACATAATTTACTATTGCATTAGCTGTAAATTCAATCCTTTCCTCTACCCCAGAGCCATTACAGTAAGCTTAAATAAACAATCGACATAAGATAGTAGTTTTATTGCCACAAACCCCAAACTAGTTTCTAGTTATTGGGTTTCCTCAATGAAACACAGGATTGGCATCCACATATCTAATAACTATATTACCTCTTTTACATTGTCAAATTAAGATTCAATAACATTCAAGGTTTTGAATTGAAGTCAAATTTCTTCTATAGCTATATAGGTTCTGATACTAAGCTACCAACCAAATATTTAATGATCTCAGTCACTTTGTTTTGTATATAACATTTTTATCAAAGAGTTCAGGTAACTACAATTAATGTATAAAATATCATAATAAAATATAATTATAGTTTACCTCTGGATCTAATTTTGTTATAGTTTGGGTTCAAATCTTTATATTATTTTTATATCTCAGACCTCAGTTACTAGATTGAATAGTTATTAAAAGTCAGTGTAAATCTAGCGCCTCACTGAACAAACCAATAGAAATTAATCATGAATTATGGATATAAAACTGCCATAGATGACAGTAATGCTTAATATAGTTTAATTACATTGTGATCCATTCTAATCATCAGTTCTTTTCAGAGTAGTTCTTATCAGGATTTAGAATTCTATTTATTTTGTATACATTTGCTCAAAGAAAAAAAACAAAACAATTTTTTTGTTTGAGGTATGGGTGAGGATTTCCTTTCATTTTGATCATTACAAATACACATGATATAAAGAAAATAATAATATGGCCATTCTACTCCAAAAAAAAAAAAAAAACCAGCAAAAAAAAAAAACAAAGATTAGAAATATATTGTAGTAAAAATTTAGTAAAAAAGAAAATTAGAGAGCTAATCTAAAAAAAATCTTGAAATAGATGTCTAAGAGTAATCTGAATAAAGCTTGAGTGATCAAAGCCTGCCATCTATACAATGGTGCAGTGTAAAGAGATCATACTGGTTGTCAGTATGTTAAGAAAAAATAAGCTAGAGAGCAACAAGAATAACTAGCAAGGTTAAAACAAAAATAGGATTAATTAAGTTTCTACATACACATTTACAAATATAAAATATCAATCACCCAATGCTCTGCTTTTCCAGAAAACATTACCTTGTGAGTAAAAATAAATTCTGCTTTCAACAGTACAACCAAAAGTTTTGACTTCTTGATCATGTGCCTCAAAGTTATGCAAAGAAGAAGCATGAAATTTAAATTATGAAGATATTAAATTGCTCATAAACAAATATGTTTAATTTATGTATACAAAGAAAGGCTAATGCATTAGTCATTTTAAACATTGCAAATTTCTAAACATAAATATATAAGAAATAGAACCAGTGCCATCCAATGACTGAAAATTTAAATATAAAATATCAATCATTCCCCAATATTATATTTTTCCAGCAAACTTTATGATTTGTGCAAAAGGTGACACATTAGTAAGTGTTACTATCATAAAATATATTACAGATACATATATAAAAAAGGTTTCTAAATAAAAGATATTTTATTTATAATCTTTGCCTATCCAGAATATAATTATATGTGCGCTTATTACCTATATAAAGCATAATATTTAATAAGTGTGTGTATTGTATCTTTCACAATTTAATGTAAATCAAGGAGAATTTGCTTAATATAAATAAGATTCAAGCCTATTGTCATTTGTATTAGAGGTATTACTTGGCGCAGTTGATGAAGTGAATTTCCTGAAATTGTCTTCTGATGATTGGACTATGTCATAGTTTATAATCCAGAATTTGGCTATTATATAACATCTTATATATTAGTGAAATATTGAGATAATAAAGACTTCTAATAATAATCATCTAACAATTTGTTCTTTAGGAGGTCAAGTTTAGACAATGGAAGAGACAGGATGAACTGTATATCACAGACCTTGAGTTCATAAGTTCACCATTCTTCCACTGAATTAAAGAATACGGAATATAGAAGATGATCAAATATTCTCATTTATAATAATAATATAATATTATTCTTAGAAGATAATTTACAAGATACTTACTTCATGAGAAACGGGATAGATGTTTATTTATTTGACAGTGATATTAAAATAATTATTAATAAATTCTAACAGTATTAAATATTGAACATCTTATCAATAATGTTTAATTAATAAATACCTTAAGGCACTACCGGTGAAAGGGAGAGATGACATGGCATCTTCTTCCTTAAGAAGATCAAATATCTCCTGCAAAATACAAACTGTCAGGTTAAAAAAAAGCTTCTACTTGAAATTTAATCAATGATATTTCATAAAAGTAGTAATAGTACATCAAAATTACATAAATGATTAATACTTATTTAAAATAAATCAAAATATAAATCTACAATAAAAAATTATTAATACATTTCAAATATGTTTTTATTTATAAGTATAATAAATAATAACCACAGTGAAACCTCTTTTATTAAAAGAAAATGAAGATCGGTGCACAGTGATATATTAAAATTGTGAACTACTTAACTAGTCAATTGTAAACTACCAATGTTTATCATAAAAACCAAAATAAAACAAATTTGTTAAGCAACTACAATGCAAAAATAATAAATACATTATTTAATTCAGTTTCCTAAAATAAACAAATAATGTGACAAAGTATAACAAATCCCAAGTATGAATAAATTACTTAATAAGTAAAAATAAATATTGTATATCATATAATGTAACATATTGACATAATTCTGAACTTACTTATATGTGAATGAGTTTAAAAACCAAAGAAATGGAAAATTGGCTGAAAAAGCAGCTACTTTATAAATAGCATAAAATTTGCAAAATATTGCAACTAATGCATACCCACCCACACTCATATACATATATACCCATGAATATTGTTTTCTAAGTGACTAGCTACAACAAAATAAAAGCAAAATAAAAGTAACAATAAATACATGCAAATATAAAGAACATAAAATAGTGCCAATATAATGACTTGGGTTATAAAAAAAAAAGACTATCTAGAAATAGCAACAACAACAATAACAGAAATCAACACATTTAAACCTTGAAAATGCAACTAGAGTGATTTATTTCAATTACAAATGGATTTATAGCTTCCCCCATATGCAGAATGTTCAATTTGAAAATCAGATGTTGAAATCTATTTATTTCGGGAACCTGAATCAGTACATTCTAACCTTTTTTTTTTTTCATAAGACTTTTTCTTTTTACCTTAAGTTCACTGATGCAAAGTGGTTCAACTTTAGACATGATATAAAGACATCCCTGACCACATATAGACAACACCTCCTTGGCGGAGCTGATTGAGATAGGAGGTTTGAATAGCTTCTTACTCACTCCAGAAGTACTGGACAATAGCATAAAAAAAGAGAAAAATTTTAAATATGTAAAAATATATAAATGACATGTACAAGTATCATTTAATTTCTAATCTATTTTTAAATAATAAATTAAGCTGCCTGAATGAGAAGGCCTATAACTAACATCGCCTATTAATAAAATTAAAGCTAAGCTTTTATTAAAAAGCTAAAAATGTGTTGAAAGATATTTATTTATTAGTTAAAAATAATTTTGTTTAAATAAACTTGGACAGATGTCCCTCCAGTCAAAGTGCATGAAACATTTAATGTTTGATCACATATTATGAATAAATAAACCTGACCAATTGCTCTTGAGTATTTTATGCATTTTGGGATCCTTTCTCATCAACTATCTACAGCATTATCAATCTTACACATAGTATAACAATAGAACGTCATATAATACCAATATCAGAACAAGAAATTTGATATTAAAGTCTCAATTATCTAAGCGATAGTCTTCTACAAATCAAACTATTTCAATGTGATTAAACATTAAACAAGGCAAGATCATATCAAACTAACTTTACATATTTAAATGCAATTTATTAATCTACATATTTAAGTGTTGGTTTATTAATCAAAGTTTAATTAATATGACTGAAAAACTAAGTTTATAGAAGTCCATTGTATTGATAATTGATACTTTAACATCAAGTTTGCAATTGTAACATTATTAACATAAGAAGATCAATTGTTACACTATAAGACTGGTAACACTCTAGGCAGTTGTTGAAAGAGAAATCTGAAGCACATTGAAAACTGCAAGCAACTGGAAAATATTTTAAGCACTGTGGTCGGATGTTACACTGTCCAGAATTGTTTGCATACATACAGTTTTTGTATAGATATTAATTAATTAAATAAATATGCTTTTTTTCTTTTCTTTTTTTAATGTTTACTAACATCATATAGACTATACTAAAAAAAAAAATTTAATTCTAAAAGTTTTGAATAAAATTTGTCAGTTATTATATAATTTCAAAAGTATCTGTAACTTTCTACGACTTTAATAAATAGAAATAACATGAACAATTTCACAAAACATCTACATACACACTTATCAAAAAAAAAGAGAATTCAATCTAAAACAACTACTGTACAATATCAAACGACAACAAAAAAATGCTAACAAAAATTAAATAAGCTTTAAAATATCATGGAATTTATAACTCTACAATTTTTGCAAATTATTCAAGCTCATTATAAGGCTTTCAGAATATCTAACATTACAAAACAAAATATCCATCCATTTCATTAGAAATCTCATAGTTCCAGTTTTCAATGAATCTTTTCAAGATACTTTTATGTTTAATGTATTTTAATCTCCTGATTACTTCTATCTCCTTTATATAATTTCACTATTTTCAATTCATCTATAATTGAAAATCCACAAAACACTTGGAAATAAGTTTTAAAAGAACAGATGAAATACACATTATATACTTATTTAACTCAAATATGAATTATTTGAATTGATTTGCTCTTTTAAAATTTTTTTTATCCATCTTTTGCTGACTTCATTCAAAACGAGTGAATTTTCATTCAAATTGATGCAAAAATGGTATATTCACATGATATATCACCTTATACTTTATTTAATAATTTTTAGAATGGTGGCAACCATATTTCTTTAGCTGCAAAAATACATTTTTAATGGATATTTTTTAGATTTTTCCCCACCGACTGTTCAACTAATAATGGAGATTCATAAGTAATGAATGTATAATCAAGGATTATGCTTACATTTTTCTGAATTTTTCACTAGTAAGAATACTTCTTGTGCAATAAAATAAAAAAATTTACATTATTTTCCAGAAAATGAAATTATTACATTATTATCTGAAAAAAAAAGTTATGCAAATAAGAATGTGTGCATATAAATTGCATACGCATAATTATTAATATGAATTTGCACTTTCAATTTATCATTTATTATCAACATTAATTTTAATAAACATTTGAAAACAAATTGTTGCATTATTTTATTTTCATGTTAGAGAAGAAATGATAGCCATAACACATCAACTTTAGTATTATTCATGATATTGTTACGGATACTTCCAACACCCCTCCAATACCTATTACACACCATGAGGCTCAACTATAATTCAAGATCCATGATGTTAGCATTACTTATTAATTATCAGATTAGTAAATGTTAAGGCACACAAATTGACAAACCAATAAATACAATCTACATTTAAAACCCTAACTTAAATAAAGATTTAAACTAAATCTATCAAACAAACATGACAACTAACCAATTACAATCACTACTATTAAGTGTGTTATGATGGCAAACACAACAAAGCAATACCTACTAGATCAGATGAGAGAACGCGATCAAGAAATAAAAAAAAAAACTAATAATATTGAAGTAGAGAAAAATCAAATAAAAAAATAATAAGTTTTCTTTTCTTATTGTTATTAACAAATTATTTACATTAATACTTGGTAAAGATGATGCCAACAATGAAGTAAAAGAATGAACATGAACATGCCTGAGCTAAAACAACGAGCTTTTTCAAAAAGGGAAATAGAAAAAAAATCTATTACCCGTGGAAGAACCTACAATTTCCTACATGAAAGAGTTGAAGTTAAAATTTGAAAACAAGTGTCAATCAATTTTGAGTGATAATATTATCAAAACTCATATATAAACATTCGAGAAAGCAAGGATAAACATAAATATAACTCTTTGTAAGTAAAGTAGAAGTGTTTGAATTTCTAAAATTATCATTAATTCCCCATTATAAATCACAAAACCTAGATCTAAAAGTATGGAATAAAATTGGCAATACTCCACTCAAAACAAACTACTGAAGCAAATATAATTAATAGTGAAAACAAACATGCAGTGCTAAGCTCAAGGAATACATTGGGGAAAGAAGGTCGTCATCTGCCGAGCTATGACTTGTTGAGATCGGGATGGAATTGGCCCATCATTCCACACCGGCACCTAAAAATATCAAACCAATTTGTAATGAACTCATCTTATAGCTGTCCATTTCAAAACACCAATTCTATGGCTATTAAAGACAATCTACCTGACATGTTCTAGAACACGAGTTCTTATCTTTGTGTAAATGAACTACCATGGATTACTGGGATAAGCCATTAGAACATTTTCTATATAAACTTTAAAGCCAAGTTAAAGTTAATATCATCTACATTATTTATTTGCATATTACATATTATAATTTTGTTTTCTTTACTTTAATATAGAGGCAAAAAAAATTAATGTTAATGTTGTCAAGTAACATAAAGAAGAAATATCTTTATTCATGACCTATGCTTAACAAAATAAAATCTATGATATATGCTCAATTGCGTACTAATCAGACCAATATCAAAGGGAAAAGATAAGACATTACCTAATATGTACATAATTTAAACCTGATACATTTGCAACACATATACTTTCTTTATTTGTTTATTTCAATGCTTGTGTTAACTGTTTCTTTTTTCAAATTTTCTTTTCATATCTCATTAATTATTTATGTTATGAATGGTTTTACTCATTTGCATGGATATCATACATAACAAGGGGATCCTAAGCCATCATAATGTCAAATAGGGATATAAAAGATTAAATTAATCAAATAAATGTATGGCAATTTTATATATAGAATGAAGATTATTTAGGTTGACTGGAATGTCGAGTGGCGATTCTTTGTGGGATCAAAGTTTGGGATAATGTTAAAAACCAAGTATAAACAAAGCCACAAACGTGTAAGTAATGTTTCACAATTTTGTTTTAAAATTTTTCTCTGTTTAAATACTAACTACTGTAAATATGAGTATTAAATTTATTCAAATGTTAAAGTATGATTCTTAGTTATTTTTCTGTACTCTAATTTTAATTAGTCATATCCTTCCATATATTTATGATCATTTTTATTATTAATATCTACATCCCCCCCCTTTCCCAAATATATTTTTTTTTTCTTCTTTTCCTACCCCTTTGCAATAAATAAAACTTGAACCAAACGATATTACAAATTCTCTTTTTTTTAAAAATTCAAAATAGAGGAAGGAAAAGGAAAGTTGAATGAAAAAAAATAAATGTAAAGAAAAATTATTAATTAATTTTTTATTTCCCCCCCCCCAGGTATGAGTTCTTTGTGTGTGGGGTATGCATAAGTACAAGTGACAAAGATGTATTTCTCTATCCATCATAAGGAATCCACTCACCTTTGTGCATATCAGGGAAAGTATGTTCCGTTACAATATATTAACTTTTATGGCATCATATAATATCTTATATTTTTATCATAAAACTGAAAATATTGTGAAAATTGTATGTTAAACAATATCCATAAAACTCATTATGGGAGCTCATGCAGTTACAGGGTTAATTTTAATTGTAAAATGTTCATAACATAAAAACACGGCAAATATACTGTTAAATATTGTGGATAATTTGAATACTAATATGATTATTAATTTATATGATTTTTAATTTCTTTTTTCTTTAGTATCAATATATTTGCCAGATTATCAAAGTAAAAGCATCACGTTCTACAAAAAAATTCCTTAGCTTTCTGTAATTTGATAATTTTGTTTGGTTTCACAAGTTTATACATCTTAATTTTATTTGCTTGACTATCTTGATTTAATCAGATTTTTTAAGATTGTTTATTTTAATTCAGTCAACTGCATTTAACATGTCCCAAGAATCCACAATTAGATGAGTTTTATTTTAATAACATATTCCTTATTTTGAGTTGAGTTGATTTTACTGTGTTTTGTTATATACCAATAATTCTGAAGATGTCAACTAAAACCACAAGAAAGTTACTATAAAAATTATCTTTAATAAACAAAATTTTAATCATTATGTAAAAAAATCCTGATGTAGATTATAATAATTTTTCAAAGTCCACTGGCAGCATAATTAAAAAATAAAAACTTTAGATAAAATGAATCTATTTCTTTGGATAATTCTTTATAGGATTCTATAGCCAAATACAAATGAAAAACAATTAGAAAAACATTATTATCAATGAGTAATTTTTTTATATTTACTTCTAATAAAATCTGATTTTCTTATGAACCTGTGTAATATAGAGAAAAAAAGCAAAGTATGATCAAATACTGATATCAGAAAAATATTTTTTTAAATTCATTAAAAACACAAATTCGTTATTACATAATATTATGAATAATTATAAAATGATATTATTGACTGAAGAACAAAAACAATCTAAAAGATTAAAACAAAGCAAACAAACAAAAAGGAGAAGCAAATATATTAATTCTAAATAATAATAAAAATACAGAAATTATGCTATTATTTAGTTTAATTCATTTTTTAAAAATTAATTTTGATTTTTAGAGAATAATTCAAGCTCAATTTATTTTTTCATTTTCCTTTGACTTTGAATTAAATTAAATTTAAACATATTCTAAAATGTTCCTGTATCAATTTCTGAAAAAGAAAAAATTCCAATGTGACCAATTAAATCATTGTTTTCTATCTACTGCATGATGTTAGAACAGCATTTAAATTCATTTGATAAAATAAAAACCAGAAGTAGAAAGACTATTATTCATACCAAATGTTTCTTTACTTTTTATTTTTCTGTCTGTGGGTGTAATTATGATAGTAAATTTTGTGTAGATCGTTTAAAACTATTTTGATTAGACCTACCAAATGCCTAAAAAAAACTTTAATCTGTTCAATTTTCTTGCTAGACAACATAAATATGACCAAAAACTTTTTCACTGGAGTAATGCTGGTCAGTCAAATAAAACCTGTTAATTGAAAGAAAAATTCAATTAAAAAATAGCTAACATTTTCATGTGATTGCAAATGCATAGTTGTCACAGCTTTCTCTTCTTTAAAATACAAGAATGTGCCATTTTTTAAATTCTTCATTCCTGATTTTCTTTCACTTTCAAAAATCATTGATTAAGAAATTATATACACTGATTTTTTCCTTCAATAACACTTTTCACATAATATTGATATTATTTAATTCAAACTTTCAGTTCATATGCAAATTTATTTTGTAAGAGATGGATGACAAAGAATTAGAAACTTATACATATTTCCTATACTCTGTTTTAGAAGTTAAAAGTGCCAAAGTATAACTGGAAATATAATGTGCAAAAAAGATATAGTAATGCTTGTAAGCAACTTTTAAAACCTTAAGAAAAATAGGAAAGGCAATAATAGAAAAAACTCTAGAAAGAAGTATTTGAAGAAAAAATGAAATAAAAAATCAATACTTATTATATTATTATTTAGTATAAATATGTAGATAGAAAGCAACATTTCATGTGCATTTTTATAAATAGTGAAATGATTGAAAAATTACATGTCTTAAAAAATACAAATAATATTCATTGTACGAAAAGCTAAATAATGGTAGAAAAATAATTCTGCAACTATGAAGCACAACTGCCAATAGAAATTAAAAGAATAATTAGTCAAATGAAGAAATAAGTTATAATGCAAGCATTTTGGCTCACAATGTATTTATTAAAAGAAATAATCATTGACATGACTACTCTGAAAGATATTCATTCATTAAGATAGCTGTGAAATTATGTATTATTACAAGAATTCATAGGAATGACATAAATAAAATGATGATGATTTTAATATTAAATTTCTTGATATTACTTAAATACATTTAGGGGGGGGGGGCATTTTATTCTATTCTTTTTTTCAATTTATGATTTTCATTAGTACTATCTTTTGAAACATTTTAATTATTCATGATGATTTTCAACAATCTGCAAAATATAAAGAATTACATGGATATATTACACTTACAAGGACATATATACATGCAAAACACAACTAGTTCATTGTGGGTTTTTCTTATATCAAAGTAAAATGATTAAAAAAAAGTACGATTAAAAAAATCAGAAAATAATAAAAAAATTTTTTTTTTAGTTTTCCAGTGCACATTGTAATGACATGGCACCACAATCCAAAATGTTACCTCCCATCACATAAAAAATTCAAGATGGTTATATCTGCCTTAGCAAATAAGGGCTTAAAATTCAACTAATAAATTTAATATCACTTAATTACTATGTATATACTTTGCATTTTATCATAAATTTTCATCATAAAAATTGATGAAAATGATTAGTAAATTTATTTTAATTGATTATCTTAATGTGTATATGTAAATTTTACAAATACCATATTAAAATAACTCAGTTTTCTATTTTCTTTTAATATTTTAGAATTATAACTAATGCACAATATGACATAGGAGACCATGTATCTGATTCTATAAAATTCTTGTAATTTTCACATTCTGTCATGGATGGTTGAAAACATTAATATTTTGGTTTTAGCTATTTTTTTCTTAGCTATCAGCTGAATCAGTAATCATCAGAGGGAGGGAAATAGTTCTAACTTTAGAAGAAATAGACCTATTGGCATATGTTTGCACATTAAAAAGCAGTCTTTGTTAGTTATTATTTCACAATGATAATGGCAGAAAGATTTTTTTAAAGTTTTTTTTTTAAACTTTATTAATTAAATATGTGTTTTTTAATAAGTATGTGATCTTTATATGTGATTTTTAAGAGTATATAATGCTATTAAATCTTAAGTAATGACAAATATGAAATACTTTTTTATTTCTAAATTTGATTTACTTTATATTAATAATAAATTCATTGTTTCCACATATATTTTTAATAAAAAAATAAAGAATTGATAAAAGAAAAAACATTTTAAAATTAAAAAGCACTATTTGTTTGAAGACTCTATTTCTAAAAAAAAAAAAAAAATTTTAAATGATGGCATTAAATATTTGATTCAGTTATTTAATAGATTTTTAAAACATTATCACATAATGAAAATTCAAAAGTAATTAAAGAAAATGTTTTAAAAACACATATGCTGCAATACTTGATATACCCAGTGTATTGTATGACATAATTTTGCTTGCTTTTCAGTACTTTATTTTTTTGTTAATTATTTTTTTGATGTCTTAAAGTATTATATAATTTTTAAATCTGTAATTTGCATCATAAGTATATACATAAATGTATTAAAAATATTTATTTAATACATAGATGCTTGATACTATCCATGGATTTATCATGTCCACAAGAAGCGTTGAAACCAAATGGAAACCCCATTGTAAAATGAAAAGATATTTAATGCAATATAAATTTGTATATTGTTTACCACCACAATAATATGAATGAGACTTTGAAGACATACAAAAAATATCTCTATTATACACATTATTGATATCAATGCTAAAAATATATTTAATGTCAATCATTACCAATTTAAATGAAGACTCTTCAAATCTAATTCAGTTTTTTTTTATCCATAATTTCTCTTCTTCATATCACTCCAGAAACTTTCTGATCTCATTCATCTTTCTCACAAGTACTTTTTCTAGATCTTGTAACAAAACTCTTCAAATTCGTATTAAAATTTATTATTTATCTACTGTCATTTCTTTAAAATCATGTCCAGCTGAGCCTTATTTCAATCTTTTAATTCTTTTAAAGACATCAATATGTTTGTTGATTTTTTACTGTTGATCCCATCTTAGTAATGCAAACATCTCTTCATGTTTTGTTCTATCTTCTGCAAGCCTCTGTACTGCTTTTCTGTTAAGTGTCCTAGTCTTAACACCTATATGTGATCACTGAACAAATTCATTTATTAATTATTTCCAAATGCAATTTTATTCAAGTTTTAATTCTATGATAATTTAATCACTTATGTTTTCATATAATTCTAATAATATGGTTAGCTTCTAATTCATTATTATCAATATTTTTTTTCCTTTTTTGTTAAAAGTTACTGAACATAACTTGTCTTTTCAGTATATCTATTAACACTATTTTGTCACTTTCATCCAATTAATCCTGAAACATTTATTGCAGTTCAGAAGCCCTATTGCAAAAATAAACACATCATTTACAAAATCTACATGGCATAATTTAACTCCAATTTAAAATTACTTCCACTACTCATCATTATAATTTAAAAATTACTTATTAAGTTTTTGAAAAATGAAATCACACTGCATTACAGTATTAATCTTCTTAGTGTTGGATTATGTTTTCTATAATTCTTGGCACATTTTGAAAATTTTCCTTGGAATATACTACTAACACTCATGGTCTCTTCTGATGCTTCAAAGCTTCAATCATAGCAAAATTATGAAAACAATAAGTTTATTCTATAACTCCTTCTAATATTTGGGAGTAGCTAGTGTGCAAAGCATTATTTGATTTCAAGTTTGTTTGACTTATTCACGTTCAAAGTTCTTTGTAATTTGAAATATTTTTTTCACCCACTTAAAATATCGGTACCACTAGTGTTTTCTTCTTAGTAATCTGGTATATTATCATCATTTAAATATTTAGTATATAATACTGCTACAACTCTTCTCTTTCTTTCCTCTATTGCTTTTAAAAATATCTATAATGAGTTTGATCACTTCCTAGAACTTTTTTATTCTTTACAGATCTGAACTGCATATACCTTTTCATTTGAAATATCATTTCAAATTGTATTTTTATATTGGACTATTTCCATCATCTAATATGTGTATTGAATGGCTTTAGAAAAATTTAACTTTATTTAAATATTCCAAATATGTTCAACTGTTAGTAATAGCACATCAAACAGTTTAGTATATGCACAACGTTTCAAGATATATTATTTCCCCCTCTTCTTCAGGTGTTGCTGGCCTGACCAGTGACAGTACTAGCATGGGATTCAAACCTGGACTCTTAGATTCTTGAGTATTGAATTTTAGGGTAACGCTCTAACCAATTAAACCATTCTGCCAAAAGCAACAGTCTCTAGAAATTTCATATAATTATCTAAGAGGTTTCTACTGATTTTTCCACTTTTTCCTAAGAGCAAAGTTGATTAGTGGTTTCCATACATTATGTATAGTCACACTAGGTTGGCTTATGGGTTTTTTTTGTCATTGTCATGTGAGAAGCTTCTTTAAATTTTCTTCTTTGTACCTTTTCTTCTCTATCCAATAATTTTGTATTTTCCCAATTGAACATATGTTCATTGGCACATACATGGTCTGATACCTTAGACACATCATAGATAATTATATGAAATTTCTGCAGAATGTTGCCTTTGGCAGGATGGCTCAGTTGGTTAGAGCATTATATTAAAATTATCAAAGAATCTAAGGCTTCAGGTTCAAATCCCATGCTAGTACTGTCACTGGTCAGGCCAGCAACATCCAAAGAGGGGAGAATACCTCTTGAAACATTGTGCATATACTAACCTGTTTGATGTTATATTACTAACAGTTGAATGTATTTGGAATATTTAATAAAGTTAAATTTTTCTAAAGACATTCAATACACATATTAGATGATGAAAATAGTCCAATATAAAAATATAACTAGAACACCATAATCACAAACCTTCAGGAAAACATCATTTCAAATTGTTTTCATATCACTTATTATAATTCTTTGCAGAATTCTTCACTACACTCCATAAACTCATTCTTCTTTTAAAAAAATCATATTCTCTTTTATTTCCTTAAAATACTGAAATGTAATTTTAGATTTTTAAGATCGTTATTCCCTTGTATACCTCTGTCATTTCACAGGTATGTGCTCTTATAACATCATTAACTCTTTTCTGTATCATAATATAGAATTCCAGATATTCGCTTATTCTAAATGATTATTTAAAATTATTTTCACTTTTTTTTCCCCCTATATACACTGTTATGTTTCAAAAAAACTTTATTAGTGGTCTTAATAATTCTTCTTTTTGCTATTTGCATAGTTGTTTTTGATTGAAAATCTATTGTTTTCTTTATTATTAGTCAAATTCTGAGCCATGCTTCAAAATCTGTTCAGACATTAAAATAATTTTTAAGTTTCAAGTTAAATTCACTAGAATATTTCAGAAGATTAATAATATTAGCTGAATTAATACTGAAATCTTAACAGCTTTGTTTCCAGCTTTGCATCAGCATGTTCTTTTATAATCAAGTCACTTGCTGTGTTAAATCTAATAAACACATTATAGTCTAGAAATACACATTTTCTGTTAACAAAATTAAACACTATGTATATTTTCAATTGAAAACTTCAATAACCATTTTATTGATTGCTTTAACTCTCTGTCAATTTCGCATATATGTCTTCCATTCACTTTTGTTTCCATTTTCAAATTAATCTGCTGCTCATTACTCTTTCAAAATATAACATTCAAATCTCTCATAACAAATTAAAATATGTGGTCTTTAAAAAAGCATTTTGTATATTTATATCATTCATTTCTTTGTCAGAATAGCAATTCATTGGGGAATAAAACCAAATTATATGCACCTGATATTTTGCTTTAGGTTGATATTATGATCTGATAGGTTACCAATTAATATAATGTTATTCCGCTGTTTATTTATAATGGATTCTGTACCATTTGTACTTCTAATATTTGTGTTTTTCATGAAAATTTCACAAAATCCTGCCAATGCGCCAATTAATATTATATTAGAATATAGTATCATAATCTACAACCAATAATGATTATATGCAATCTCTTGATTTTAGTATTCTTCTGCTTAATTATCTTGTTCTAACATCAGGAAGAAAGTCCAAAATACATGTATTATGAGACAAATTTTTTTATATGTAATATACTTTTAAAAATACCGTAACCACTCAATCCTCATGTACAAATGTAACATTTTCCTGCATCTATCGTCTGTTTTTATTAATTCTGACCTCCCTGGCATAAAAAATTTATTTTTCATGGCTCCATCATATCTCAAATGAATATTTATTTTTTAATTTGAAGCAACCTACAAACCCTATTATTATATGTAAAAATATATAAAATGCCAAAAAAACTAAACTAGTCAATTTAATAAATCAAATATGGCAATTCAAAATTAAATTATTAGCCAGCACCAAATTAAAAATTCACTACCAATAGTTATAATGCATTATATATTCGTAAAAAAAATAGAGGCATAAAATTTTGACCTTTGTGAGAGAATGAAAAGAAGAACAAAAGAATATATTTTAATAAAATATGACTCCATAGCCATTAATTTGTTAAAAAGTATTTTTAATATTAAAGATAATTGAACTATTAGTTTGAATTATGGGATGTTAGTATAATATATATGCTATTTTGTGTTTTTTACACTTGAAAAGTTTAACTGCCTTAGCATGGAATTTTTAATTTGATATTGATTAGTAATTTAATTTTAAATTGGTGTTTGACTAGTTTAGTATTTGATATTTTACATTTTCAATAATTAATATTTGTGTTTTAAATAATGGTTTGATTTTAGTATAATTTTTTACATTTGTATGTTTTATTATAATGTTGTTTTTTATGTTACAGTATGTTAATTATTTAGATTTGTTTTTTAAGAGTAATAATATTTTATATCTAGTTACTTTTATAGTGTTTATATTTAAGTATTTTTTTTTTTACCATTATGTGTTTTGAGTCAATGATTTTAAATGATTAAAAAATTATTGTTTTTAATTTATTTTAATTGCTTATTAAACTCACAATGTTATGAGGATATAATGTTGTTTTAAATATGATGGTTTTTGGGAATTGATATTTAATATTTTTTCTTTGTAGATATTACAATTAAATAACAAAGTAAAATGGCAATTTTAATTTCTTAAAAAGTATAAGGATATTAATATTATTCCAAAAAGTTGTAAAATTAATCTGAATATAAAAAAGTGTAATAATAAAAATATACATTGTATTTTTAATAATATTTTGAATAGTTTTATTATTAAAGAACATTTTGTAAGGTTATACAAATTTATTTTAATCTCTTTTTTTTTTTTGAGTAATGTAAAATTAATGTCTAAACTTTATTTTATGAAAGATGAAAAAAAAAAATGTTGGTAAAGACAATGAAAGTTTTAACAATAGTGTAGTTATAGGAAATAATTTTGACAATAATAATAAAGTAATTAATATTTCTAGATTAATTTAAATATGAATGGGAAATTCTGGGTAAAAGTCTTAATTTCATTCTTTTCTAAGATAAAAAATATAGTCTTAGAAACAATTTTGTCTACTCAATTATAGATTTAAATAATGAAAAAAAAATAGGCCTTCAATTTAATTTTAAATAAAATTATAAGAAATAGAGTAATTTCCAATCAATTCAGTTGACTTTAAACATTTTAAAATTAAAAACTAATGATATAATTATTTCTCCTTAACTTTACTGAGTTCTATACATATTAAGTCTTTAAACCATTGAAAATACAAGAAATATAATTGCCTTAATATTAACTGAATGCAGTTACCTCCAGGAGGCATTTAAGACCCAGAACATATACAAAACTCCAACTCACATAAGTTAGTATTTTAAAATAAATGTTCTTGAAATCATATTTTTTTAGAATGATCCATAACTAGATCATTTTAATTATGTTCAGATTCGATCATACTTAAGAAATCATAGTAATTTCAAAATTAATTATCAGAAAAAATTTAACAACCTAACTCTGACAAAAATGTATAAAGGATCAAAAAGTATAATAATCATTTTTGATGTTAATGGCCATATGACCATAATACTCCCCCCCCCCATCTTTTAATCTAGTTAAATGTTAAAATGTACAGTTTAAGTGTAAGCATTCAGTAGTACTAATTATTATTTCTGCAATGATTAATTGTTTGAGATAGACATTTACAACTTTTTCTAATATATATATATATATCATTAAAAATCAGTCAACACTTAGACAATCCTAATATCAATAACAATCAACAATTTCAAACTGTTGTCAAGGCAACCTCTTTTTAACAATAATGGTGGAATATATATATATATAAGTGTGCTCACTCCCACTCTCCAAAATAACCAATTCTCAAAATTCTCTAAGCTGGGATGCCTATATTATAATTGCAAAAGGACTACAATATTCTAAACACTTCATAAATGGTTGGGATATTAGATGACATTTGAGTAACAAAATAATAGGCAAAGTTACTACCCAGGATCTTTATTTTCAAGATTATCAAACCAAATACCTATTACTTATATTTAATATGACTTGATGATTTAGTTCTATTTTTTTTTCTTAAAATTATCTATCTCTTTAAAACCATATATTAGACAATAATATACTGGTTTTTATTTCTGGACCTTACATGTATGGCATTCTGTCTATTTATAATATTTTCAATATAATATAGGGTACTTTAAAATGCTTTCTTCTTTCACACAATTAAAACTTTTATTGCACTTACACTGTAAAAAATAATATTTGTACAAGTGAACTGCTTTACAAGAATGTAAAACAGACCTGATAATTGTCAATAGAATTATTAAATTCTAAAATGAATTTTAATTTATAATAACAATTTATACAAGCACTACACAATGAATTATTAAAAATTTTGTGATGATATTTTACTTGTAGTTATATGTTAATGATTTCCATCATCTAGTTTTAATTGTTAAATGTTTTTAGAAAAAATTAAACTATTTAAAATTTTTCAAATGCATTTAATTGTTGATAATAACACATAGTTTTAGTACAGAACACAATGATTCAAATGTTATTATTTACGTCTCTTCTCAAGATATTATAGGCCTGGTACACACAGAAATTAAGACAGTGACTTTTAGATTTGTGAACAGTGAATTTAAGGTAGATTCTAATCAGCTAGGCTATTCTAGCAACACATAACTCCAACTTCAATTTTAAAACTCTAAAAGCAAATTATAACTCAAACATTAAATTAGTGAAGGCATAATGTAACAATTTCATTTTAGAGTCAGCATAAATAGCCAGTCCATATATTGCTGAGATTTTTTTGCTTTCCAGTTAAAAATACGTAGATACCCATTTATTAATTAGCTCTGACGTGCTTAAAAAAATTGTGAACTTGTTTGGCAATTTCTCAGCTGTCTGCAAATTTCAGTCTGAATTTGAACACCAAAATTACTAAAATTTCAAGATAATGTACTAACCATTACACTGCAAAGTACCCTAATTTTAAAACCCTGACATTATAGTATGCAACATCTTTATTCAAAGATGTTGCCCAACACAAATGATATTTATACCGCAAATATTATTCACTGGTCAGTAAACACAGATCCACCAAATAATCACTGCAAGTCATTAATAATAATAAGAATCATCAGCATATAGTTAATTGCTTAGGAGATTGAGCATAACAATTCCATTCAATTTACTTATTTTTTATTTACACCAGTCACATGAGACTCATTCCAGAAGTTTTTGCTCTCAGTTTGTTACTTTACTACTAGGCTAACTAACTATTCAATGTATTATAAGTGATTAATTATTTATATACCCTTTTTTAAAAAAAAAAACAAACAAATAATATAAAAGAAAAAAACAGTGTTTAAAATAATTACATACAAATAACAATTTTGCATATTATTATATTTTTAAATTAAAGCAACACTTAATTATTATTTTTTAAAAAATCCAGATTATGTTTTAACACTGATTTATTAATTTATCCAAGTTTCTTTTTTTTTTAATGTTTGCTATATTAATAAACACATTAAACATTAATAATATGAGAACTGATAATTAAATGTGTCACTTAAATCAGACAAAATTACAAAAGCAGCTTCAAATTCCCAATTGAGTTATGATTTACTCAAGAATTATTATTATTTTCTTATTGTGAATAATTCAAAAGGTACATTAATATATATATGGTGACAAATGTGTTTTTAGTCTTTCTTATTTTATCATTTTGAGCTACAAAATAAATAATCCAAACTGCTCTAATAATCACTAATTTTTAAATACAATTCCATACTATTTAAATAAACATTTAAAAAAAAAGTTTAAAAATAAAATCAATAAATGTGCAGATATAAATATAATTTTGGTAAATATAATAAATTAAATACACAGTGGAGCTGCAATATCATGTATAACTGCTCATTTTTTATTGATAAATTTTGGCTACAATACAATATGTATTGTTTACTGAACTCCATACATATAGACTTTCCAATATGCACACACATATATAAACAACCTTTTAAAAAACTAATAATGCAATTATTAATAATAAATTGAGAGAGAACATTTACATGTACATTTTCGTTGTGTTATCATTCCTTTGTAATCATTCAAAAAATTATAATCTAATAAGAAGTTTACTATTCTCTTTCTCACAATTAAATAAGCTTTGGACAATATCCTTTTTCTTTCTCCAATAAAAACAAAATCCACAGCCTCTCTAATTATTTTGATGTTTTTAATGTAAGTTGAAGAAACATTATTAATAAACTTAATTGCGTACATACTCTGAGATGAAAAATGGTTGCTACCATCTATCACACACCTATTTTTTTTAGATAGTGTATAACTGAAATAGTGTGCATTGATACACTGCATATAGCAATTTCACAATGTAAATGTATAAATAAATTCTTCCTTATGTGGATGGAATATCCAAATTCTAGCATTATGTTTATCCTTCTACAGCTGAATAAATAAAATTTCATTATTTAACAATTAGTCAAATGTATTTTGAACACAGCAGTGAAAATGCATTAGATTAGCTGTTAAACAATAAAATATTAATACTAGAATTTGATATTAAATACACATATAAAAGAATTGATTATAATTGAAAATATGTAACCAGTTTAAAAAGTCTAAAGAAATAATTAGATAGAAATAACTGAGTTCATTTTTCAAAAAGATGGTATTTCCCAAATGATCTATGAACAAGATTAATTTTTATCATGATTATGAAACAGAGCACCCAAAATATATCTGGCTTATGGAATATAGAAAATTTATTTACACCACAATAAGCACAAAGATTATCAACTCATCCTTTTTATGTATTGATAAAATTATAAAAAATCAAACAAATCTGCCTTTCTTTTTATTTTTTCATTGCTTATTTTATTAAATTAAAATTAATCCATCTGACAGTTTTGATTGCCCAACAATCTTCTTCAGAGCTACGAAACATATATAAATGTATATTTTGTAGTAGCTCTGAGAAAGATTGCTGTGTAATTAAAACTGTCAGATGGATTAATTTTAATTTAATAAAATAAACATTGAAAAAGTATAAAAAAGGTGGATTTGTTTAATTTTTTAATTTGGATATTACTTAATTAAATTATATCCAACAGATATTAAAATTAAGTTATTATTAATATTAAATAGTTACAGTTAATAAGTTTCCAGCAATCTTTCACTGAAAACATGATAAGTACAAAGTGAAAAAGTAAAAGATGAAATGCTGGATTATTAATAAATGACTTCTAATCCAGAAAAATCATTAATCCAGTAAAGTGAAATAATTAAGCTGTTAGATTCTTAATCCAGTAAGATGAAAAATCAAGCTATTAAGATTATCAATGTTCGTTTGTATTTCATAGTAAATGTGCATAGCCTGTATTTTTTTTCTATCTCAAAATAATATGGAAAGAACATAACTAATCTAAATGTGGATTATTCAAAAGCTTTTGTTATCCAAACAAAATTTCAAAGGTCATCTATAAGCTTTTACAATAAATAAATTAAACAATATTATATTTTGAAATTTTATTATTAACAAAATAAATTTACATAGAATAGAGAAAGTATTTACTTATAAACAAAACTACAAATTACTAAAATTAAGATTTATGTTTTGTAGTTTGGATTTACAATGAAAGAATAAAAAATTCATTCTTCAGATCTGAAAAATTAACATCTAGGAAATTCATATTAATGGTGTTTTATTTGTAAGCATGTTAAATTATATATTTGATCAGAAATTCAGCCTATACTTGAATTAGAAAAATAAAACTACATTCAGCTACAAGGACTAATAGTACTATGCAATAATATGGACATAATATCACAACAGCAATATTATATTTATATCATCAATTATATATGTATATATACAAACATTAATTTCTCTTTCCAAAAGCAAAGTCATTAGACAAATATGACCAAACTATGACTCTTGATCATTGGTGTTATTTTGAATCATTTTATAAAAATTAACAAGCTTGTGATGTAAAATGTATATATATACAAATAAAAATTATTTTTGATTAAATACATAAAAAAAATGAAGTAGTTTTAATTCTAATAACTTTGTCTAAACTAAAATAGCATACTACCATATACCTCAAATATATATAATCAAGAATTTCTCCGCTATTCAGCCCAAATGTATTTCTGAAGACTGAGGAAATCGCTTCCCTCACTTTGTCTTCATCCCACATTTTGATAATGGAAACTACTTCCACAAGTCCTTTGTTTGCTAGCTCTTCCCGACTACTTCCTCGGGGAATTGGAATATTGATATCTCTTTTCAAAGGAGGAAGACAAACTATATCTTTGACATAAAGCTTGTGCATTGTATGTGGGTTTGGAGGCTTTACAAATCTGGCATACCATGCAGAACTGTACATGGCCTCAGGAGATAGAGCGTCATCCTGCAAATTAAAAAAAAAGTAAACCCATGTGCAAATCATGGCATAGAGTCAATATTCTGCCAGGTAAATGTTAAAATCCTCCAAAATTTTATCTTTCAATACTTAAATTTTTTGAACAAATTTTTTAGCTCAAATACTACTTTCTATGCAAATAATTTGTGATTATTAAATTATAAATATAAATTAAATAATATTTTTTCTTAAATTAAATATTGAAAGAAAAATTATATTTCTTATATAAATACAGGTAAAGACAAAAAAAAAAAAACAAACAAACTTTAAACAGCCTGTTTCAGGGCAAAAAACCTCTCCAATAGTCTTCCAAAGAAGAACATTGAAAAAGATGTCATTACTCACTAACAACTAGCCAATTGCCAAATAATGAGGTCTTTTTTTTATTTTTTTTGCTCTATCCACTAGCTAAATCCTTAATATTTTATGATTAGATTGTTGGTTTGTTTCTTACATATAAAATGAAAAAAAAGAGTATATATATTATTTCATTTCTGAAAGAGAACAACAACAACAACAAAAAAATGAAATTAGGAAAAAATTTCCATAGTAAAATTTAAAAACAAAAAGCCAATTAATTACAGATAAAGTAAAACTTCAATTATCCACAATTGCATTAGTTTACATTCTGTTCTCTGAATATATCATGTACACTGGTTAGTAATATAGTTCCTATTTTCTTCAGCTTTTTATTTTTTATACTTCTAAAATATTAACAATTAATTTTAAATTTCCAATAAGATAGGTTTTAATATTTTCCCCGTTTTGTTTTTTATTTTTGTATATAGATCTTTTTATTTCTAAGTATTTTTGAGTTATTATTATTTTCATGAATGTGTGTGTATTTATGTTAATTTTGATGTATAACTTTTCAATTCAAGAGTAATCAAATGTTTTGATTTACTTTGCAGTTTATTATTAGACAAGTCATTATTTATTTATTTAATTATGTCTTTTAAATTATTTATTAACTCAAATTTTATAGACATATAAATAATAATAAATTACTGTACTACTATTTTTTTTCTTATGTAAATTTGAGATTATTTATTATATATTAATTACTTTTTTTTTGCTAAATGTGTATAAAAACTTATTTTATATAATTTTTTAATTAATATAATGTGTTTAAATATTCAATAATTTATGTTAAATTTTATATATAATATATGTATGCATATGTGCGTAAGTATATAAAAATAAATGCAATAATTGCATAACCTTGTGTTTTAATTAATCCTGTAATTAGTGGCTCACTTATGTATTTATTTTTAATAATGTAATTAAATAACAGATTACATTTTAAACAATGTTTCACAAGATATATTTAGAGATGATGCAAGTTTTATTTCAAATCATATTAATCCAGTCTATAATTTAATTACAAAAATCTTAGATTTAAAAGTAATATTACTATAGATAAATAAAATGTTTGATGATAAATCATAAAAAATGAAAACAATGGTAGTTTACTGTTCTGATGGCCAAAGCAGACATACTAAAATAAGTATTGTTCATAGAACAAAAAGCAAAAAATTAATTGGTAATATGCAATAATAGGTAGTTGATGAGATAAAATTAAAAGCAACTTTGCAAGATCTAGTATTCATTAAACATGTTAATGAACAGTTATGATGATGAAGAGATAAAGGTCAGGCACGAAGAAATCAAAAATGAATGAAGAAATAGTTTTACAATGACAATGGATTATAATATTTGTAGAAAATAAGAAAAAAAATAGGAAAAAAGATTAAGACTTAGAGTTAAAAATGAGAGAAGTGAAGTACATATGGGAGGTGAGATTTGTACTAAGAAGTACAAGATTTAAAAACCACAAAAGAGAATAGATTTAGAACTAATTTTATTAATACAAGTAAAACATGAAAAAGTAATTAAATATAAATTTAAGAAAAAAATGTCAAATTTGTTGGTTAAGAAACATATCAAAAGAATAAATTATAGAATAAATTTAAATGAAAAATATTAAATATATTAATAAAATTAAAAGAAAGTTCTAGCATATACAGCTGATTATGATAAAAAGCTAAGGATTGATTAATGACATAATATGGTAGAGAGAATATGAAAAAAAGTAGAAGTATGTATGGACAATAGATATATGTATTAAAAGATTAACTCCAAACTAAAATATGTAGTAAATGAAAATGAAAAACTATATTCAGAAAAGGACTACAAATCAATAAGTATCTTTTTTTCTTTCAAAATTGGCCCGCTAATTCTAAAATATAAATTATATTCCACATACTCATTTTCTTTACCATCTTTATTGCATGAATTAAATTTTTCCCATATTTCTTTAAATATTATTCTATGCAGTTCTAACCTAAATTTCAATGATATTCTATGATTATTTTCAAAATTTACTTCTTTATCCAATTGTTTGAAGTGAAAGTAACTGGAGAAGAAATAAACCTTGACAATGACTACAGGGTACAATCAAATGTAGATGGAGTCACACAATATATATATATATATGTTTAACAAAACATGAAGATAATCTGTAAGTAAAGAGGACAAATGTAGGAAATTTAAAAATAAAAACTATATAAATCATCAAAAAAATTTCAATGTTTTTAATAACAGAAACAAAAAATATAAATACAAATATATTAAAAAGATTATTGAAACATAAGTTGTTTGCAAAAAATAGTGAGATAAATAAAAGGTCATTAAAAGAATTTATTAACAAAATATAATAATAAGAAAAACCAAGACATGCATTGCATGACTTAATTAGCTTGTCGTTACAAATGTAATATAATGAGTGTGCTAATAGTTATAAGCAAGCTTTTTTGATAAATACTGCAAGAGAAAACATTTAAAATCTCTATTTAGAATTATCCCTATTCCAAACCAGTTTCGAGCTAATGGCTGTCATAAGTGAGGCGCTAGGACATTAGAACTAAAATACAAACTCATGCCCACCATTTATTGAATACATAATTATTAAGTAGAAAATCTGAAATTTTCAGACATCTATATGTCTTCAAATTCAGCCATCTAATTTAAATAGCCATATTAACTTAAATAGATATATAGATGTCAGAAAATTTCAGATTTTCTATTTAAAATACTGAGCTTGAATTTGTATTTTAGATCTAGTGTCTGAATGTCCTAGTGCCTCAATGATGAGAGCCATTGGATTTTAAATGCTTTCTCTTGTGGCATTTATCAAAAAAAGTTTGCTTAGAGCTATTAGCATGATCATTATATTACATTTGTAAATACAAGCAAATTATGTCGTGATGTATGACTTGGTTTTCCTTATTATTTATTATAACAGGGCTTTTAAGGCTATGGTAATATTATATTGCTAAGGCTATTAATATATGATGTAGTGAATTTAGTTCAGTTCCATATGGCTATTTAAATGAGAGAGCTGAATTTCAAGACATATAGATGTCTGAAAATTTCAGATTTTCTACCTAATAGTTAAGTATTCAATAAATGCTGGGCTTGAGTTTGTATTTTAGATCTAGTATCTGCATGTCCTAGCACCTCACTGATGAGAGCCATTAGCTCAAAACCGGTTTGAGGATAGGGATAACCCTAGATAGAGATTTTAAATGCTTTCTATTGTGGTATTTATCGAAAAAAGCTTGTTTAGAGCTATTACTATGCTCATTATATTACATTAATAAAATATATTGTACTGCTAGCGAATATATATATATGTTTCCAGGCACACATAAATAGCTCACGTTACATGTTTTTCATTTAAAAATAAATGATCAGATTTATTAAGAAAAAAAAAGTATAATATGTCTTAGAGTAGTTTGCTTTTGTTTTCAGATTTTTAAAACACAATTTTCTAAAATAAAATTGAGTTTTTATTTTTTAAAGAAAATGGGGTAGAGGGAAAGTCTAAAATGAAAGTAACAAGATTTAAAACTCATTCTCTCCTTTTTTTTTAAAAAAAAAAAGTAAATATGAAAAGTTAGAATAAAATTTGTTTGTAAGAGAAAAACTTTCAAAAATGTAATTTATTAGTTTATAAGATTTCAGATTGATAATAAAATCAAAATCAATAGTTGAATTAATTAAAAAAACTATACCACTGTCTTATTGAGGTAGTAGCTGAATATGAATGAAGAATTAAGATAAGAAATGTAAAATTAATTAAGAAAAAATGAATGTAAGGTATGATGAGTGTAATAAACATTAAAAACTATGGAAGACAATGGAAGAGAAAAAAATATAAAAATTAAATCTTGATTATTATTCTACAGTCGGAATTGCTATTGGTGTTATGGCTATGCAGTCGGGTTTGTGATATACAGTTCACATTGCTATTAGTTCGGAGATCGGGATCTTTCTAAAGAATACAGAATATTCGGAAATTTTAGCGCAGTAGTAAACCAGTCATTACTGCTACAGTCAACATTAATGGAGAAGCTGCATAAGCCATAGGATTGTCCGACAGAGCTTCATGCCCAATTCCTTAGCCATCAATTATCCCACCTGAATCAATACCTGGAATCAATGCCAAGATTGTGAAGTAGAAAGCTGCCACATACTCTCTCATTGTTCGACAGAAACCTGGAAGGAAAGCCATGAAGCCATCAATGGAGAAATAAAAAGCCAACTGGTTGGAAAATAAAACAAATGAAAACCTAGGTAAAGATACTTTTAAATATATTCTGATCACAGTCTAGACTCTTTATTTTAAATGAATGAACTTTAATTAATGGAAGACTATTATATCTATAGCCTAAAAGTAATCATTTATATATTTTTATGTAAATATTATATTCTGTTATTTTATATTATATTAGATTTGTGCATGCTTGAATAAATATTAATATTTGCTTAATTGTTATTTTGTCTATTTTTTCTTTCTCTCTTGTCACTGCATCACCAGTAAATTAGTATAGAGTTATTTTATATGTCAAATAAATATTGTGGATCCCTGAGACAGTGTGAGCTAGTCATTGGATATTTCAAGTGCTGGATTGTGTGCCTATCATCCAAAGCATGCTGACTATATAACCTATAGTTAGCTGACAACTGAAGTTAATCCTCAAAGCAAATAAAATGCTTTCGATGGCAGGGGTTTGAATCTAGCAGTCAATGTGGGCCACGGTCTGGAAATGTGATCATGTTATGCTTTGCATAACTTGCTCTGACCATGGTATCATTGATGGGTCTGCTATTAAGGGTATTCTCCCATCTGCTTGAAGGGCTGGTCCATTCCTATGTTGTGGTTTTTTTAAATTATGATAAAAGATGTTTAAACCCAATAAACATCTTTTTGTATCCAGTTCAATATATATATAATCAATGTAAGCCACAACTAATATATGTAATAAATAAATTAAAGCAACATTTAAATAAATTAAATAATGTGAAATGGATGATTGAAAAGTAGAATAATAAAGTAATAAAATATTTGGATATAAGTATAAGCAAATTGAAAATCATTTGCATAAAGCCTATTGAGAAAATATGTATATCTGATTATAAAGTTCCTTTGATTTATTTAATTTTTTTCAATTAGAAATGATAAATTATATAAATATAGAATTAAGAATGAAAATGTTAAATATTATGCATAGGAAATGATATCGATAGAATATGATATTAGAGTGTAAATCAGTGATAGAAAATTAAATAATGTCAGTAATAGTAAAATAAAAAATAGATTTCAACACCATATAATGTAAAAGGTTATAATAAAATGAGAAAAGATACTTGTTCTGAGTATTATAATATTTCATATAGTGAATAATCTAATAATAATAAGTTACTTAATAAATCAATTCTAAAGATAGCATTCATAAAGACCATAAAAGTAATATAATATCCAAAATCATTTACCTTTATGGAATATCATTCATTGAAAAGGGGATTTAAGGAACAATTATTATACGAGAAAATTAAAACACACAAAATAAAGATTGCTCAAATATATTACCAAAAATCATCCTTTTCTTTATTTTGTTATAATATCTTAATGTAATTTGGATAAATTGTATGTATAATACTCAAATATTTTGTGTTTTCTGTATTTAATGATCCATGGAACTTAGATGTAATCCACAATTTGTATTTAACTTGGATAAAATAAAAAAAATATTTTTACTATTAGAAGAAATAATAAAGTTTAATGGATACGTTATGAATATGAACATTTATTAAACATGAGGCATTTTATGTTTGTATGAAGTTGATAATGATTATATGAAAGTAATTGAAAACATTCCTGCAATTTATTTAACATTTAATTCTTAAATGCATTCATGAATTATTTATTTAATTATTACCTATTACATTTATTGGATCTTATAATAAAACTAAATTTGTAAAAAAAAAAAAAAAAAAAAATGAATATGTGAAAGATAGTTTATATCAAAGAAATATAATAAAATAAATGAATTACAAAGAAGTTATGCCAAATTTAATTTATAACTAAGTTAAACATACTATAAAACAGACTTTCGGGAATAAAAATAATAATTAATCAAAGAATAATAAATCATTAGCAGAAAGGATAAGGTATTAAAAAATTGGAATATTATATAATACATATAACAAAAATAGTAAATCCTTATCTATGTTAAAAGATCAAGTTAAATAAATAGAAGTGTAAATGGTTGTATAAAATAGAGAATATAATAACTGTAGTTAAGATGAAGAATGAAAAAGCATAGAAAAACAATGACTATTAGAATTTGTGAATGTCCAGAGCATTGGAAAAAGGGTTTAAGAAGTCTAGTCAATATATGTATAATTCAAAGAAGAAAACATTAGATTTTCTTTAACTGTTACAATTTTTAAACTAAAATATCTATTACAGTAAAGGATGAGAGTTTTAGAATATGTTTAATCCCACAAGGAACTAAATGTCACAAGATTAAAAAACAAGAAATAGAATCTTAAAACTGAATTTATATCGACAAAAATAGTGTATATAAAAAAAGAAAACACAAGGCAAATATTTATCATTAATCTTGAAAAGCATTTGATGAAAGTGTAATCAATTATTTAGTTGGATGTTTTGAAGAAAAAAAAAATATTGATTGGAAGAATATAAGCATTAAAATCTTTGTAATTGTTTCAAACACTGTATTGTATAATTGTTTACAGAAAATGTAGTTCAATTCATTACAATAATAAAAATATATACATGAACAATTAAAGCAAAAAATATATATATATTATTTGTAGAAAAATATGTATATTTTAAATATAAACTTATTAATAATTAAGATGCAGTTGTAAATATTTCTCAAACTTTCTAAAACGTTTATTTTACAAACCATATTCATTAATGAATAATCTAATATCAACCAGTTCTTATTGTATATATAATTAAATTATTATATAACAAAGGAGGATTAATACTTTAATGTAATAGCAAATACATCAATGGAAATGCTAACTTCTAAATAAATTGAACTATTAAAAATTTAATGATAATAATATGACTTATATTCCAATAAGATATGCTCATATCCTGCATACCTATCAGTTTAGAAAATGCACGGAATTAATCACATTATATAAGCAACTATTACCTTTCTACAAAAAAAAAAAACATTAAATAGAACATCCACCATTCTCTATCTTAGAAAGAAAAATGTATTAAAAAATTGGCTCACTGGGCATTTATAAAATCCTGTGATGGAATAAAATTTTGAACATTTAATACATATCATTTGTGAATCTTTGACTTTGGTTATATAAGTAAAATTGCTATAAATTAAAATTGTAATTAATTGCTTGAGAGGTAATGTGATATTCTCCCCACCACAATTACATTCAAATATTGAGCTGATAATCAATCCAGTTCCTGAATTTCCATCAATCTATCTTTGTATTGCAACAAATAGAGCATTAAAAATAAAGCTAGTTAACTATTTATTCCATTTTTTTTTTTCAAAAAATATTACAATTTTAAAAACTATATAGTCCCATTTTTTAAACAATAGTTTAAATGTGAATATTACTTTATTTAAATTAATAATGATGTAAAATTTTTAGAATAAAAACATAATTTTAATAGTAAAAATCAGTCATATATCACATAACCTACAAAATATTGTTATATGTAGAACATTTAATTCAATGGACTAAATAATCATTCTAAATTCAGATCTTACTATATATATATATATTCATATATACCCAAAATTATACACTCAAAAAAAATTGTATATTCTAGATATTTAGTTTTCAGGTAGTTACATCATTAAAAACACATAAAACAATAATTTAAGTTAATTATAATAATGCATGACAAAATAAATATAAAGAGAGATGGGAAAATGTGGCATTAATAAAATAATGTATAACAACTTTGAAATCAATGCTATTACCAATTAGATATCGAATTGCATAAAAACTATAACATTCACTAGATCAAAATCTGGATTGCACACTGGATAGGGATTTACTAAATACTATCATGTGATAACTATTGATTACCCACCTTAGATTGGATGGCAGAACAGGAAAATTAGAAAACAAGAGATTTCTACTTAAAAGTAATGTATAAATTAAGGTCATGTGATTTTTTTTTTTTGATTATGATATTTATTTGACCTTATCAGAAACATTTCAATCGACAAGAAGATTATATCTTACCTAATAAATGGCATTTGTTTGAAGTTAAATACAGCTGATGAGAAGTTTATCATTGAAATGTGGATCCCATAGGCTTTACTATCATTTTGCAATTCTGTGGTTAACTAGCTATGGTAAATAAGAGCAATGATTTCAAAGTTATGGATGGTTGTTATTAGATTACTAAAATGTGCGCCTTTATAGATTGAAGATAACTATTTGAAGTAGTTGAAACACACTATTTTGTTATATAAATAATAATATAAATAAAAAACGAAGATATTGTAAATAAAATGAATTTAAGTTTTCTTTTAGTTCTTTGATCTTATAAAATATTAAATAAATTAAGAAATAAATATAATGACATATATATAGGGACAAGAAAAACAAAATCAGAAACATAAAAGAACATAGTATACCTTTACTTCTGTTTTCCTATAAAATAAAAACATATTCATAAGCATTGTAGACATAATATTTCTACACAATTATTAACATGCACAAAAATTTGATAAGAATAAATATGTAATAATAAAAATTGGTTCACAATACAATGATCACTATGCACAGATCCTCTCCACTCTTACCAAAGAGGCATGGCAAATACTCATGATGTCAATAAATGAAGATTACATTATAAAGTAAATACGCTGTGGAAGCAAAAAAAAAAAAAAACAACTACTAATTAAGTAATAATATTTAAATAATTTGATATTAAAAGCAAGCAGTAGACATTTATTTTAGATTAAAAAATTTTTGCAGGAAAAAAAATATCATACACATTTAACATATATTTTATTGATACATGCTAATGAGGAATATTTTTATAAACTTAAAAATCCAATTCTCTTTCCAAATTTAAACCAGTTTTAATAAATCTATAAAATTTCTTAATCCATATTTTTTAATTGTATTTTATTTTCACTGAATTCACATAAATAAATAAATATTTGTTCTTTAATGTTTTGATCATTTTCATATGGTAATTGCCAAAATAAATGTAATTGCATTTAATAAAATTTTAAAAATTATGAAATATATATATAATGATATAATGAAACAGAATAGTACCAAATGATGTAGTTCATTAAAAATCCTGGATGTAAATTGTTAATCAGTAACTAAAATGGCTACCATTATAAAAAAAAACAACTGTTGTTAAAAATTTGGCAAAAAAGAGCATCTGTAGTAAAAAATACAGGATTTTGAAAAAGTAATTGTTTATTTAACAAATAAACTTGCTTTGGCATTATTAAATATATGTTAAAGAAAAAAAATTGTATTTTATAAAATAGTTACAGACTTATTAATATTTCATCATAGACAAACAATACTTTATTATGAACATTTTTAACAATTTTTATAAGATTCTATATTTCAGAATTAAGTATGGATGAAATAAAACTTTTAAGCAGAAATACAATATCTGTAGTAAAAAACTATTAATAATTATTTATTTAATAGTAAATTTATTCTGGCCGAATTAATAAAAAAGAAAAAAATGTTAAAGAAAAAAGAAAAAAATGGTAATTAGTGTTTTATTTTATTTTTTGGAAAAAAAAAAGAACAGAATTTAATCAATGTCAAAGGCATAGAAGCAGAATCCTTAGTATATTAATAAAAAATAGAACAACAATAAATTTTAATGCAGTATATATGAAAAATATTAATTTAAATATTTTAAATGATTAAAACAATAATCTAAATAGTTTAGATAATATAAAGTGAATTTATAAAATAATATGCTTAGGTTACAATGACAATATAACTTGTATTGGGACCAGTAAAAATATAATAACAATGAAACTGGAGAAAGAATTCTAATGTTTTTGATCCTAAAGAATTTAAACAAATTAATTATGACATTAGGATGATCGAAAATGTTGCCCCATCCCAAGGAAGAATGATAAAAGAAGCCTTGTATATAAAAAATAGAATTAACTATTTTAAATAAAATTAAAAAAAAGAGTAGTAAATCATTTTAATAATAGGTTTATAAACGCTTATTATTCTATATTTAATATGTAAATAGAACTTAAAAATGGCATGTGTTAAATGTAAGAATATAAATTAAAAGAACATAAAACATATAAATAAATATGTGATTATGGAAATACAGTAAATAGATATTTGCTTTTTTCAATTTGGAGTAAAATTAAATGCAAAGTAAATTTTTCATTAATTTCATTTTTTCAATTTTAAATTATGCTTACAATGACCATGTAAAAATGGACAAAATATAGAATAAATAATAAAATATTTATATATATATGAGAACTCAATGAAAATATTTTTTTTTAAAAAAAAAAGATGGATTAATAAGTTTTATAAATTATTAATAATATTTTTAATACCAACATAAAAAGAAATTAATTTTTTTTTATAAAATCTTATATTAATTTTGAAAATTCCCATGAATTACATTTGGACACTATTGGTTTAGAATACAATATGAATTTCCAATTCATGCATACAAAAACAATCTATAAGAATACTTCCCTCATTTTTTGTATGTAATTAATTGTGCAATATCTCCTAGATCTCTCATGTAAAAATGATTAACTTGATTCACAAACTATCTTCTTCTAGTTTTTATAACATTTCAATCAAATTTAGTTAATAATTTTCTATATTGGTTAAATGAATAAAAAAAATAATGTAATTGAACAAAAAGATATGCAGTTTCCAGAAATATATTAAAAAATTGCCATGTAAGTAAAAAAAAAGATTAATAAAGAGGAGATATCAATAAGTATACATTTAAATGTAAAGAAGCACCCATATATATATATATACACACACAAACATAGTCCAGCCAAGATAAAATACTTAATAAAATTTAATGGAAATATTTTGTTTGTTGAAAAAAACTAATCAATTCTGAATGAATAATAATATATAATGAAGTCTTTGTAAAAATATGTAAGAGATTAAATAGTCACGTTAGAATTTAATACTATAAAATTGAGGAAGCAAACTGTTAGTCACTTCAATAAGTTAGTTAATGCATGGTTAATATTAAGGAAGCTCTTTTGCAATAGTTCTCAAAATAGATTCCAAGCTAAAAATTTAGGTATAAAGATTATATGAGATATAATTATTATTCCAACAGCAAAATTTAGTTTTCAATAACTTAAGTCAAAAAATTATGTTTCAGTAGAGATTAAAATAGTCATCAAGATAGTGTCTCAATTTTTTTCACAATACCACTCTCCTTTCATCATATTATTTTTGTAATCTCTTAAATATTTAGAAATGTGAAATTAGATTTTATTTTACATAAATTGAAATGTATTCAATACTGTCTTAATCTCACTATTCATTGGACCATTTTTTTTTCCATCAAAAGGTTACTTTTTAAGTAATTTTTGCTTTGTTTGCTTTTAACAGAAGTGATAGATTTTAAAAAAAATTAAGTTTTTCACAAACAAGTGAGAAAAATTAAGGCTTTATTTTTCATTTACTTTTCTTTCTCCATTTCATTCATTTAATATGTAACATTTGTTTCCTGGGATCTGTGGATGTTACAGATTAAAAATTGCAAACCTAGATATTATATATATATATAATTCAGAGGTAGTTAAAAACTAATTTTGTATCATCATTTAGAACAAATATTTAAATAAAAATATATCAACTTTAACAGTATCTCGTAAATCAGTATAGTAACTGAGAACAAAAAAGGGGAAGAGAGGGAAAAAAGTACAAAAAAAAATACATATACAGTATAAAACAAAAATACTTGCAATTACTATATAAACCGATAATTTAAGTCATAAAAATGCCCTCATATAAACATGTGGGCCTTACTCTATATATTATTTTATAATAACTGCTGTCATCAGATAGATTTTACTTTCTGAAAGATTATAATATCTTGCCTAATTGTAGATATCCATTATAGTCTATCTATTCAGACATATTACTGCAATAATTGAAATATTTCATTTTTAAATTCCACTACAAACCTTGACTTCAAATACACAAAGCATTCAGAAAACACAAACATTAATATTTAATGTACAACTTTAACTAAACAATGTTGTGAACTAGTCAAGGATTTAATCTAATAAGACATCAAATGAATGAATTTTATATTATTTTTATAATTACTATAAAAGTAATAATATTACTTCATACTAAACAAGAGTGTAGAAGTTAGTCAAATAAAAGGAAAGTCAATCAAACATTGATCCAGAAGAAGTAGCCGAGAAGATTAGAAATATTAACTACTAATAGAAAATAGTTCTTCACAAAAAAGACTAAGAAAATATTAATGAAATAATGATCAACTGAATATTTTACAATAACACTTCAAGCATATTCTTTATCCGAGATAAATTTTAAAAAAAGTTTTTTTGAAAACTTAAATCTTTCATTAATGAAAATAAATTAAAATTTTGTTCTTATCATGAAGTTGCATATATTTTTTTTCTATGATATAATCTCCAGATAAGTACACTTAAAATAGAAAAAAATAATAATTGCATATGTCTTGGTTCCAATCTATACTAATTAACATAGGCTATTCTGACTTTCTATTTTCACTATTCATAATTCCAATTCAATGCTTAACTAACCTTAATAAAATATATTACACTGAATATTCAATATATACATTTATAAATATAAACACAATATACAATATTTATAAAATAAGAATGACATTTATAGTATAAATGTTCACATTTCGGATGGTAACTTTTTATTTTAAATCTTTATATATATATATACACATGCACCCAGACCAATAAACTTACACAGATTTCAAAGAGAAATAAAATAGATCTTATGCAAATGAAGTTTATAAAAATATAAAATTTAAACTAAATCATTTGGATTGTATTACCTCTGACTTCACATGTGTTTCAGTTTTCACATTTAGAGGAGGGTTGAAATCAGAAGACAGCAGGCTATATGGCTGAATATCAGGATTGTGAATAGATCTACAGATTTAAAAAAGAAATCATTAATTTTTTTTATCATCATTAAATATTTTAATACTTAGTAAAATTGTATTAAACTTACATATTATGGTTAACAAAAAGAAAGACAGATTAGTGATTTCGAATTTACAAAATGTAGAAAATATTATTTTTAATTTATAATCTGTAAATGGTGAGGATTATAAATGTATCATAACAGAAAAGAAAAAATCAATTTACTCTATCTTCAATCTAAGTAAAATAAATTTATTATGATTCTAAAATAACTCTAAAGCACAAAGTTAAAATTATATGTGACAGATGATTAGGTACCTTAACCCGACGTACACGATGGCCGCTAGAAGACCCAAGAAGAGACCACATGTGAGATGGATAGATGAAATAAGAAAGTGTGCAGGGGTGATGTGGAGAAGAGAAGCTAAAGATCAGAGTTGGATTAAACTTGGAAAGATGTTCATCCTGCAGTGAATTGATAATAGTTGATGATGATGATCTTGTTTTACTTTAATATGCAAATTTAATTAAACCTTTTCTACCATTATTAAAAAAAAATATGTATTCATTAGCTTTTGCAGATAATGTACTTATCTCATGATAAACCAATAACCTTCAATTACTGAACAAGTAATTAATCATTTCTTAACTGTATCCAGCACCAAATGACTCTCATTTTGATGGTTCTATCATAAAGTAAATAAAGCGACCTATTGCAAAAATTCTAATCAGATTTCAGCTTTCATTGATAGATCCTGAGCTTGTAAAGTATCTACTAAAAAAGTATTGCCTTTACTTTTTTCAAAATTCTTTCATAATGTGTAGACATTCATCTAGATATATCCTATATCAAAATTAACAAAACTTGTAACAGCATAATTATGGAACAAATTAACTCATTGTTAAGCTCTTACAATAAGTAACATTACTTTTACAAGCTGTGGCAATATTACTAATTCAACAATGAAAGAAACAGCACACTGGCAAAGACAGTACTATCAGGTTTCTGAATTTTAGGCTATTAAGATCATATATAATTTTCAATGATCATCCAATTTCAGAAATTTCAATGACAATCCAAATTTCAAAAATAATTCCTCAATCTGTGTTTGTTTTATAGACCATGACATTTTAAATTCCAACCAACAATAAAGATATTAAATGTATATATTTTTAACCTGCAACTTAAATCTGTGGATGACACTCTCTTGCATATCTTGGATTACTGTCCTATCTTCATTAATTTACATATTGTGTTGTTTCCTTCAAAACAGAATCTTTTTGCTATACGTATTGTCATTAGCTTTTGCATTTTGCTCAAATCTTTTTTTTTTCCTATGTATAATTTTTTCCATACTTATTAAACCTATTATTTTGAAATTTCCTTCTGAGTATATAACATTTTTAGTTATTAAAATGATTCTAAAGTTTTAAATACAACTTCACTTAATATTTATGCCTTGAATATTTTTACTCGATGTTTACACTGAAGAGAAAGTCTACAAAGAATACAATGTTATAGGAGTCATACTCTCTAATATGTTTCATGTTTTATTGCTTGCACACATATTAATTTTAATAAATTTATTTTTTACCAAAGATAGTAAAACTTGAATGGTTAATAAATGTATTTTTTGTGAAAGAGATCTTCAAATTATTGTTTGCACATAACAAAACGCTAATTCATTTAGGTATCAACCTTTGTTCAATAACACGCTTGCGAAAGATCTATAAACTGAAATGTAATTTGTTTCAGTTTAAAAGTTACTAGAAATATTATTTGAAAGTATAAAAAAAAAAGTTTTACAAATAATCGCCTTTCAAAATAACGCAGTACTGAAAGAAATACTGCCAGACCGATTTTTAGCAGTTTTGAAAGATTGCAGTAAAAAAGAAGTCGTAAAATTTTCCTTTTTTAAAAAAAAAAAAAAAACATTTGTAGAGAAAAAAAAGAGATCGATTTTTAAAAGAAAATAATTTAAAAATACATAGATTTATCAGAGAGTGAAATTCAATGTAATCATCTTAAATCTGAAAGCAGATTTAAATAGTTATTGTTTCTATATTATTCACACCTTCATCTTACACGCTATGTATGTTTTAAGAACGTGCATATAAAACCCAACTAGCAAGCAAGTGTAAATATCACTTCTAAATGGTGCAGTTTTTCCGTGCGTAGCCTGGACAAACAGCGCCAACTAGTGGGCTAGATTGCTGTTAGTTGCAGATAGCAGACGACGTGCTAGATGTGATTACGGCAATCAGTGCCACCTAGGTGAGGTTCTTGGTGGTAGCAGATGATGTAAGCTGCCAGCTAGCTTGTGGAATTCTTCCTGTGCATACGCATGGTGAACAGTGACACCTAGCGGCTGGAAAAAGCGTCGTCTGCTTTCGGGGCTCCTACCCTGTATGTTCTGGGTGCTAACATAGAAACAGCGCTTCTAGCAGACATCGTGTACGTTGGGTTAAGGTAACGATGATTATTTATTGCTTGATATCTGTACAGATAAAACACTATTTAATCCAAAATCCCTATATCCATGGCTTTTTAAGATGTGTGAATTTTTTGAATGCCAAAAAAGACCCCTCGCATCCCAATGTAAACCCAAACTCTATTTTTAAAAAATGCTATAGGCAACTTAATGAATAAATTAGGCTTATTAATTTATAGATATTTTTAGAATGTTTATTTTTTCTTATTAAGATTATTTGTAAATGTTTGTACAAACTCATGTATTTTATAGTAAAAAAGTTAAACATTTTTGAAATTTTGCTTGGGTGATAGAAGTTTTTAAATAACAGATATTTGAATTAATGGTATTACTCTATCTGTGATGTGATGTACTGTAGCTTCTTAAACAAAGTCAAGAATCTCTCAGCAATTATACCAAGAAAAACTTATTAGCTACTTAATTTTACATTCTCCAGTCTAAGTTTTCCCATATTCTGCTCTATCCCATTTCCACAATATAATCTTTGTAATCTGTGATGTGATGTATTATGGCTTCTCCTTAAATGAAGTCAAGAATATCTCAGCAATTATGCCCAGATAAACCTGTTAGCCACTTTCTTTTACATTCCCCACTCTAAATTTACCCATAATCTGCTCTATCCCATTTCCACAACATATTTTTTGTCATAACCTTTATATCTAAATCCCCCTTATCTTTTCCCAAACCCAGCATAAAAACCAATAATTCACTTTCTGTATAATCATTCTATTAACAAATTATTTAACTATAAGACATTATATAATAATCATATTTTGTATTGTGAACAAATACAAGGCACTTCAAACTGTTTTTGTTTTAAACTCGATCAGTTGAGACAAATCACTGTGTAACATCTTACTTATGTTTTAGTTAAATAATGAGCTCAGAGAGTACTAATGCTTCCATTTTATAACATTGTAAGATATACTTCTGTAAGGTATTAATAAATTGTATGTGTGTATAATATACATAGAAATTGTCAGTGTTCAAGTTTTTTTGATTCAATTAAAGTCTGCATAATTGTGAAACTATATACTATAAAATTCCAGACTGATGTTATAATTTCATACAAGAGCAAGTGAAAAATTCAGTTAAAATTACAGAATAAAATCAAAAAAAAAAAACTTTATTTTTTTATTTTTCAGTATTTTTTAACACTATTTTTTATCAGTGATTACATACATATAATTTTTTAAAATTAAAATTTACAGATAAAATGCACAAGTTACAGAGTTTTACGTTAGTTACACTATCATGACTCTTTGTATTATGTTGAGCCTATACCATTATATTGTTTTAAAGGTCTTTTTGTCCCTCAGTTTTTTTCTTTGAGTTTTGATCACTTTTAAGTTCTTATCTTTTCTTCTTATTATTATTAATTCTCTAAGTTGGATTTTTTTTTTCAGGAGTGTTCAGATAGCCACCACATATATATGTATATCTTCAGGAGTAGTCTTTTTATCTCTAAATCTCAATTGTTCCAGCTTGTTTATCACTATGTCATTGAGGTTGTGACTGCAGACAAAAATGCACCTTGTGCACCATAAAGTGCATAACATGAAAGTGATTTATTGTTACAATATATAAATTTGGAATAATAAATAAATAAAAATAATTCATTTATTTATTTGCAATACTTTTTTCACTCATTAGTTTAAACAGCGATTACATTTTTTAAAGTTTCATGATAATGTAGAACAATTTATAAATAATTTTTTTTTGATCACTAATTGTTTACATCATTATGTCCAAATGGTTCATTTTTTTCTTAAAACAAAAACAATTCATTTGCTAGAACTTTAAAAATTGTACATTTTAGTTAAAAATAAAATAATCTAATGGTTTATTGCGTTGGAATTCATAAAAAATTTAAGCACCAGAAGTGGCATGGTTTGGCCTCAGTCCATAGATTTTGAGCTTCAGATTCTGCGACTCCATTGACTTGTTAAACCATGATGTTATTTTGGGTGAATCATTTAACCTTTCATTAAATTAGAAAGTTATTGGTCACATGATTAAGTAATATTTGAGCGGATCTCTTCTGCAAGTACGATTTTTTTCTTCTACTAACAATCTTTAAAAACCACACACATTTTTAAATGACTCCAATTTACACCTTGAAATGTTTGTAAATTATTTAAAGTAAGTTTAAAAACGATTATTTTCATTAAGGATTCCTTTTTTTCAGAAAATTGATCACAAAAACAAACATGAATAGTTAAATTCTCAAATAAATATGTAAGAATTTTAATATGATGATATAAGGAAATAAATAAACTGATAAATCTTTGTCCATTTTAAATTTATTCAACAGCATCTGTTAAATGTTTATAACTAATATTTTCAACTGATGAAATTGGTAGGTTTCTTGGTATAGTATGACTTTAAGCCAATAAACATCACATGACCACCATAGTATGACTTATGATATGCCATATAGGTTTACAAGTTTTTTCTTTTGGTGTTCTTTTATTTTTTCATGCAATAAGGAATATGATTTTCTTACTACTTAAAAACTCCTGTGAAATCTTCACTGCTAAGTTTATTTTTTAGAACAGAATTGTGATGAATAAAAAAATTAAAAAGAATATTTGAGAAATTCTAACAATTGAAATCAAACATTTCCTATTAAATCTCTCAAACCAGACAAATTCATAATCATTCTCCCTGATAATAAAGATTAAAGATAACATTACAGTAGTATTGAATACAATTGATAATGATTAAAAGAAAAAAAATGAAAGAATCTCACAGCAGATCAGTACAAAAAAAATGGCAAAAAATCCATCATTAGTTACAAAAACAGTTACAAGCATTACTCAGAAAGCATTGCAGATACTTCACTGATTTAAAAAAATGTAAATTAGCATCATATTTCAGTAAAATTCCTCATCTATAAAGTTTACTTTAAAAACATACGGTCTTTATTGTTTTCCTAAAGGTTTGTGATGATGATGTTCTAGTTATATTTTTATATTGGACTATTTCCATCATCTAATATGTGTATTGAATGTCTTTACAAAAATGTAACTTTATTTAAATATTCCAAATACATTCAACTGTTAATAATAGCACATACAAAGAGATTAATTTATGCACAATGTTCCAAGAGGTATTATTCTCTCCTCGTCTTCGGGTGTTGCTCTGTTCCATAGTAATATTATAACTTCATGTTTTGTGTTTCTGGTGTGATTAGATATATAGGCTAGGTATTTTCCTGTATGTGTAGGTTTTTGGTAAACTATAGTTTTGATTTTGCCATGAGGGAGTCTTGTCACAAGAACATCTAAGAATGCCAATTTTTGTTCTTGTTCTGATTTTATTGTGAATTTAATTGAAGAGGATATATTGTTAATGTATTTCCAGAAAGTTTGTAGCAGTGCTTCACCATGTGAAAATGCAACAAATGTATCATCCACATAGCAAATCCAAATTTTAGGTGGATATGGAATAGTTTTTATGGCTAAGGTTTCAAGTTCTTCCATGTAAATATTACTAATCAGGGGAGACAATGATGAGTCCATAGCCATTCCTTGATTTTGTTGGAAGAATTCTGTGTTATATTGAAAGTAAGTTGTTTTTATGAAGAATGTTAATAGTTCCATTATTGTATCAACAGGAAGAGCTGTTCTGGTTTGTAAACTATTATCACCATTTAATCTTTTCCTCACAATAGACAAACTTTCCACAATAAAGCTTACCACTAAGTCAGTTTTTTCAATTTTCATGTTCTTGATTAATTCTATGAAGTGTTTAAAATCCCTTATAAAGGATTGGGTTTTGTATGCAGAAGGACTTAGAACTTTGAGAAGAAATCTTGCCAAATTGTGGCAAGGAATCTCTAGAACTAACAATATGTCTTAATGGAACATGATCCTTATGGATTTTAAGTAGACACATAAAGACGAGAAATTTTGCTGAAATATGATGTTATTTTACTTTTTTCTGAATCAGTGAAGTACTTGCGATGCTTTCTGAGTAATGCTTGTAACTTTGTTTCTGTATTCGGTATTGGATTTTTTGCCACTTTTCTATATTGGCCTGCTGTGGGGAATTCTTGTATTTTGTTGTCATAATCAGTTGTATCCATTACAACTGTTGCATTGCCTTTGTCAGCAGAGAGAATAACATGGTCTAATATCCCTTTATTAGATATAATGGCAGCCATTGAGGAAGTCACTCAAAAATTGCCTTTAGAAGAAGCAGTAGAATTACGCTGGAGAATAAAAAGAACACTTGACAAGCAACAAAAACTGAAGTCAAACATAAATGTTGATAATAAGGAAAAATTAAATGATAATAGTTTACAAGCTAGAATAACTCTTCCAATTGAGAGCATAATGGAACTAAAAACACAATTTCAATACAAATGGAATTTTTCCAATAAAACCAGTAACCCTTGATTAGTAACATTTGCATAAAAGAACTTGTAACCACAACCATAAATACTATTCTATTTTCATCTAAAGCAAAGCAGTGTTTCCCAACATGGGTCACATGCCCTACAGGGAGCAATTCAACAATGAATTATTAACAGTGAAATTTTTTTGAGTTATTAACAATGAATTTGAAAGTCTGCTAATTATTCTTATATCTTATTGTTTATAAATTAAGCTAAAATGTTTTTTAAATTTCCCTCTTACTGTGCCGTCTTTTTCTCGGTGTCTTTTCTGTTTAGATAACCTTTATTCCTTACATATCCATTAATTACTTGGTGCCAGTTAAGTGGCTTAAAACTCCATTATACTTCAACTATCCTTTCATTAATGGCCTTTTAGGCTTCTTCCACTTGAATAGTTCACTTTTTGAAAAATAAGAATTATATGTTATGGAAGGATCAGGATTTTAGATATGCTTAGATGAGGCATGGCTAAAAAAAAAAGTTTGGGAACCACTGATCTAAAGTCTGATTTCACTATGCCGATAATATATTAGTTGTATGATACATCAATAACATATCTTATCAATTAAATTCACAATAGAATTAGAACAAGATCATAAATTGGCATTCTTAGATGTTCTTGTGACAAGACTCCCTCATGGCAAAATCAAAACTAGTTTACAGAAAACCAACTCATACAGGAAAATACTTAGCATATACAATCAATAACACCATAAACACAAAACATGAATTATAATAGCTCTATGGAACAGAATAAAATAAATATGTCTAAAAATCAATGATTTGGAAAAGAAAAAATTTATATGAAACAAACTCTCTTTTGAAGAATGATTATCCATCAATGTCATTAAGAAAATCTTAAATAGACGACAAAAAGAAATATAAAAAACACCCATCCATACCAGAAAATGCAGATGAAGTAAAAAAAAAATCTGCAATCAATAATCACACTGATAGAAATTATAATGTCTACAATACATAAACTTGAAATGCTGAAGAAAAAAACTGCATCTATGAAATACCATGTGAATGGGAGCAGTTGCATCATTGAAAAGTGATCAAAAGAGCACAAACTGATGGTTGGAAAAGAAAATTCAGACATACCAAAATGTACCAATGAACATATGTCCAATTGAAAAAATACAAAAATATTGTACAATGGCAAATAATACCACAAGTCTATCTAATATAATAATTCATAAATAACCTTGCTCATATGAAAGAGTAAGAAATTAGGAAGACCATCATAGATAAGTATATGAACTCTCTATTAATTGTTGTGAGTGCTAGAAAAGCCTAGTTAATTAGAGTATTACCACTTGCAACATTGTTACATATTTTTATATAGTGCTATGTCTACAATTGTATTACATTCAAATATCAGTCTTTCAAGCCAATTGTGCATGCGCTTTGTGTGTGTTAATAATAAATGAATACTTTCCTTTCCAATACAAGATATAGTATTTATGCAGGAATAAAATGAATCCACTTATTCCTACAACTCAAATGCTTATATACGAGCAAATCTGAAGTACTGGCAAGGAAAGCGTGAGGATGGAACACTCACTTTAGATTACTATACATGATGTCTGAATGAATGACTTTGAGGAAATTGTCTAGAATTTACTAAATATCACTCTAACTGAAACTTAATCATATGTAAACAAGCATTTATTTTTATATAGTGCTACATCATTCATTCAGACATCGTAAATAGTAATTTAAAATGAGTGGTCTATCCTCACGCTTTCCTTGCCAGTACTTCAGATTTGCTCATATATAAGCATTTGAGTTGTAGGAATAAGTGGATTCATTTTATTCCTGCATAAATACTATATCTTGTATTGGAAAGGAAAGTATTCATTTATTATTAACACTCGCAAAGCGCATGCACAATTGGCTTGAAAGGCTGATATTTGAATGTAACATTGTTACATACTAAACTGTGAGTTATTAGTAACAGTTGAATGTATTTTAAAAGTGTAAATAAAGTTTGAATTTTTTTAAAACCATTTAACATTTGTATTATATGGTGGAAATAGTTCAACATATAATTATTCTTAAAATGCCATCATAATAAATTTTCAGTCAAATATGCATATTAGTATTTATATTTTATTATTAATGTAACTATCAGAATTAATTACAAAAGTTTTAATGTGTCACAGTAATAAATAAATTTTGTGTTAAAATCAATTCATATTCTATTACATATACATTAGTGAGTATATTATTTTCAAATTGGAAAAGATGTTTATTAATTAGTCTCAGGAAAATGTTTAAAATGTTAAAAATAATAAAAAGATTAATATCTGTATTCTTTCTTCATGTATTACAAATTGTTTTGTAAACAATTACAACTAGTAAAGATAATAACAAATAAATACAAAAATAGTTGTATCATCATGAGAGAATGGAATTTCAGAGTAGAATAGGGAGGACGGAGATTATAGGACTTCATAGATTAGAGTTAAAAAATAAATGCAGTTTTTTTCAAAAAATGAGGTTTATTGATTCAACAAAATGCCTTGTAAATCAAAAATCTTATATAAAAAACAAGCAATTATAATGATTTCCTGTGGAAAAAACATTTAATTCATTGCCTCAGATTTAAAATGTATGATAAATATTAAAATTCCATAATAAAAAAACGGTACATTAAAGAAAAAGTGACAATTAATTAAATATTTTACTAAGCGTATTATTAATAGAAAGAGTATACATAAAATGTATAATAAAAGCACCATTCCAGATGTGATTTTTATTGTAAAAAAAAGATAATTTTACATTTTAAGTTTCTATGCCAGATGAAACTGATATTCTGCTGAACCAAGATTCATTAAATTAAAATTAAGCATGTAGAAAAAAAAATTAAGTTAACATAATGAATGTGTATCTTTTTTAATTATCTAATCAATAAAACATTGAAATTTTTTTAGCCCTGTTACATTTTTTTAAAATCAATGATCCATCGATTATTATTATTATTTTATATGCAGTTATAATTAAATAAAATTTTGATCATGAGATAATGTATGTTTGATTGCTGTAGTTTTGATAATCTCATGATTAAATCTCTTACTTTTATCAATATTAATTTGTGTGCTTAAGAATAATTAATTTTTGCCTGGAGAAAATTAAAATTTCTAAGTTCAAAAATATTAATTAGATATTAATTAATTAAAGATCGTTTTTGAGGTAATGTATACATTGTAAAATTTATTATTGTACATAATCAAAATTAGTTTTCAGTTATATATTTACTCTTACACATTTCAAGGTTTTTATCACTATTACCCAATGTCAACTTGAGTTAATAACTGAACATTTTAATTTTAGTATTAAAACCTTTATTCATTATTATGAATCAATACATTGATCTTGAATTTTTTAGAAATATAAATTTACAAAAAAAAAAGCATTCTAAAAAATCATATTTGAATTTTCCAAATATATTATTATTATTATTATTATAATAATAATAATAATAATAATAATAATAATAATAATAATAATAATAATAATAATAATAATAATAATGTGAAATATGTAACAAGAACAATTAATTTTATTATTATTGGCTGTTGTAATATATTGAAATTCTTTGATAAATAAATATCATTTCTTAAACATGAATGAATAATTATAAAATCACTATAAAGTGACAAATTTTATACCAAAATTTAAAATTGCATTTATATTTATTAAATTATCACAAAGTGGTTAATAGAGTGTAGTGATCATCGTTTCCTTTTTCTAATTTTTAAAAATCAAACACGTAAAAAAAATCTAAATGTAATCATGAATATATTTCTTTTTTAATAATTACTATGTAAATATTTTGTAAAAATAATCATAAATATTTTTTAAAACTACAAAATAATGCAATTTTCTTCTCATTGCTAACAACAATGAAAGAGGGAATTTATAAGTTCATTCACAGCTTTTCTTGGCAGTAGAGTAGAGTGACATCTTCTGATTATTTTAAAACTAATAAATCAATATTTGCTTTACTTCCTAGTTTTACTATCAAATGAAAATGAAACAGGCACAATAATGCCAAAAATAGCTGCAAAGGAAAGCTGAAGCACATCAATTCCATCACAGTACTCCATGAAATACTGATTATAATTATCAGTAAACTAAATGAAATTGGTAATTTTTGCTAACATTTTTTTTTTTTTTACATTTGTAATAAAAGCCTCCAATTTCTCGGAAGTATCAGAAATCCTGCTACAAATTACGAGGATGCTGATTAACAATAAACAAATAAGTGATGTTTTTAACTTTTGTTAATATACTTTGATCATAAAAAGTTGATTATTGTCTGCATAAGGCATGAAATACCCCCCCCTCAACAACCAAAATAATTTAGATTTGTGATGATAACATTTTAGCCTTGGACAGAATTGGCATTTAGAAAAAAGCTAAACAAAAATTAATTAGTAAGTATATTTTAGCTAATACATAAATATTCCACATACATTTTTTCTTCTAAATCTTGCTTTATTATTGAAATTAGGAAGAAAAAAAAAGAAAAAATTATCAATAAAGTAATTATTTATTTAAAAACATTTTAGCGAAGGTACACATTTTAAAATTTAATTTTAATGAACTTTACTGTTGTATATGATTAGAATTTGTTTTTGATTGTGGACTGTATTAAATAAATTAGTATATTTTTGCCATTTACAATAAAAACTTTGTTCACTTTGATTTATCATAAATTACAGTACAGACTATCTTGCAAGAATACTTAATGAAAATTAGGTAGATACAGCAATCGTATTTCTAATTATTTTATATTGCATTTTATTATTGTACGATATATTTCACAATACAATGTAATCAAAGATATTTAATTGCTGCACATAATAAAGTCTGTACTCTCTATACTTTTTTCTAGCTGAATGTTAACCTATGCTTATATCTTACTTAATAATATTGCTTCATGAAGTTAATATCCTATAATATCATTAGTCTTATAAAATGGCCTCACTTAAACAAATGATGAACATTTTAAAAAAATAATTGAGATTTTTTTTTAAAAAAATGATTGCAGCAAATAGGTGATTATTAATTTAAATAATGGTTATAAAATAATGATGAGTGTAATGGAAAATCTTCATAAAAAAGTTTCCACGTAGAGAAAAATATATATTTGCAAAAACAAGCAAAATAATAATATAAATAGTAATTAATATGATACTTAAATTCACAAAAAAATTACACCAAAAAAACCTCCAGATAATAAGTAAGGATTTCAATTGGAATATAAATTAATTTAGAATAAATTTATATATAAAAAAAGTTCAAATGCATTTACTGGCATAGATTCAAAACACACTTTTACAATGGTTGAACAGAAGATAAATTTTAAAAGTAGTTTTACCTTGAATAGTGAGCTCAATTAGTACCCCAAAATGCCTCACAAATCAAAAATTCCATATTAAAAAAAGATATTATAGCAATTTCCTATAGCAAAAAAATAACTTATTACCCTAGTTACAATATTTGTTAAAAATCTGATAAAAAGAAAACAGAACTTAAAAATGAAAATGCAAAGATTGTTAATAAATAAAAATTTTACTAAGTTTATTATTAATTTAAAAAAGTACAACCTGTGTGTAAATATGGTGCACACAATATAATAAAAAAACATTTCAGTTACTGCTTTTTTTAAAAAAAAAAAAAAAAAAAATTATAATTGCCATTTTGAATTTGCATTATAAGATGAAAGTGATATTCTCTTAAAATATGATTCATTAAATTAAAATGAAAAATGTGCAAAAAAGAGGATAATGTAATGTATATTTTAAAATTAATTTTTGTATACTTTATCTGTCATTAATGTTTTTGCAATTACTTAACCAATAAAATTTGGAAATTATTATTATTTTTTTAAATTAACAAACAGTCCACTATTTATTTATTTTTTAAATAAGTGTAACCCTAATAAAAAATAAAAATTAGATTTAAAAACATAAAATATAGTTGATTGTTGCAGTTTACAGTTGATTGCTATAGCCTTAATAATGCAAATAATTAAATCTTTTTTTGGCCAATATTATTTTCACTAACAATTATAGGCAATTTTGCCTGGGGTAAATTAAATGTTTTATAGATATAAAAATATTAAATAGAAGTTTGCTAAAAAAAATTGTTTTTCAAGGAATACACAATTTTTAAAATTTATTTTTAATGCATTTTAATTCTGTATAAGGTAAAAATTTATTTCTAATTATATACTGAATAAAATTTGTACTTTTTTTTCTCTAAAAATTGTTTACAGTCATGATAAAAACTGTGTTTGCCTGCAAGATATCAGAAATCACATTAAAGACTGCAGTATAAAAATACTGAATGAAAATTATGTAACTAAATCACATTTTCTATTTATTGCAACTGTATATTGCATAGTATCTAAATGTTTTTAATTACAAAATAAATTATTATTACACAATATTCTTTTTTTTTTTTTTGGTGGATGAAAACATTTTTTTGGAAAATACTATTGCTATGATGAGAATGCATTCATATAAGTAAATATTTTTGTATATATAAGGATTACAATTATGATCTATTGTTTTAAATTATTTTCATTAGATATTCTATATATATATAAAACACTACTTACAAAGAAATAATATTATCTATAAAAAAAAAACCATTAAAACCAGTCAACACTTAGTCAATTTCAATATCAATAATAATTAACAATCTCAAATTGTTGTCATGTCAACCTCCTTTTAACAATAAAAAATATCTATCATTATCAGAAAAATAAAATGCAAAGATAGTAAGCAATCTGCAAATAAATTGCTCATATATATGCATATCTGTGTGCATATATAAAAATTGCATATAGTGAACATATTTCCACTTTGAAAATTTACATATATAAACTATCATAGACATGAGTTTTTATATACCATTTTAAGTGCAATTTTACGAGAAATAGAAATTTAATTTTAAAATGTATTTATCAAAATTTGCAACTTACGAATATTTATGAAATTAATAATTTTAAAAATGTTTAAATTCTTTGTTTTTTTAATTTTTACTTTATAATATATATATATATTTCATCAGGTTTATTGCATTCCATACTATGGTACCTTTATAATAACATATAATTCTATTTTTTCATTACTTAACTTGAAGTTATACAAAGTATATCTTTAATCAAATGCCCCCAAAAATTTACATAGCACAGTAATAATTAAATAATTAAAGCATCTTTGAGATAAACTTTATGATACAAACAAGGTCTGCCCTTCACACAAAATCATGCTTAAATTCACTGCAAAATATTTTTATAGGAAACTTGTTTCCATCCATCTGCTTACTATGCCCAATTTAATGAAGATATAATTTTTTAACAGTAGTTTAAGTAGTATCATATTAAGAAATTTGAATAAAATATTAATTGGTCTTATGATCTTGCCACTGCATCCTTAAAATCTTATAAAACATTATTAAATGTTGATAGAGGTCCGGCTTCACTTTCTTACAATAAATTGGGGGGAAATAGCTGTATTCACAATGGATTTAGATGTATTAATTATATACCTATGATAAAATACCTATCTTCAAACTTATTAATTGGAGCAGCTATATCAACATTGAAATCAGTCTTTCTACTTAAAAGACAACGAAGACCTCTAAATATTGAAAAGGATCCAAGCTAAAAGTTGTTGAAGATTTTTCTTTAATTTTTGCTTCATAAAAGACTTGAGATTTTGAACATTTATATAATAAATACATAAAGATGGTTGTAATATGGACAGAATTAGAAAAAAATAATTGCACATGTTTCACCAATGATATAACTCTTGCAGATCCAAAAAATGATTTCCACAAAATAATAAAAAGCCTTAATAAAATTAGTAGATAGTTCAAAATAAAAATTAATATATGTAAATCCAAATCAATAAATAAAGTTGGAGGAAATAAAAGTGAAAGTTGAGCAAGAACCTAGTTTAAAAATTGATATCTAATGATAGAAATAATGCAAATGATATTAGAATAAGAAGTAAACAATCTATTAATAATGTTAATTTTGTGATTCACTAAAATCCAAACTATACAAAAATATATCTGGAGTAACTTTATATAAAGCAGAATCAAGAATAATTAGAAAAAGAAAAAAAGACTAGTTGCTTTAAGACATGAATTTAAAGAATACATAAATTTGAAAGTTTACAATGTTGAAGTAAACAACAAAATAAATAGATTAAAAAAAAATATTTTTTTTTGAAGAAATTTATTTACAAGGATAGATCATATATTTAACAGTGAAAATTTTTTATAAGATAGGTGTATAAGAATATATGAAAGATGGAAAAGAAGAAATATAAAAGAAAATACATGATTGATTACATGAAGGATATGCAAAATTTACTTTTATGAAAGATAATTAATGATAATAACATATTTAAATAGAAAACCAAGATAGTGTTTACGATAAAATCAAAATATGTGTTCAGTTTCGAAAATTTCTTTTGGCAAAGTTTGTTATCATTCTTTGGTATAATTTTAATCAATTCAACTTGCTATTCAAAAGCTGATAGATCAGAAAATAAATGATGTTATACTAGAAGAATGAGAGAATTGTTTACTATAGAGACACTGTTTTCCATTATTTTTAATGAAACAAAAACTAAATAAATTTAATAATATAAATAAAAAACAGTGGGAAAAAAATATATTAGATATTTTAACACAGCTAATTGTTTATGGTAAGAATATTTTACAATACCATGAATTAGCAGTAAACTTAATGATAAGTAAAATGAAAATATTGAAAAATATGAAAGTTGAAATAAATAGAAGTATGTATAAAAAGATCACCAATAAATTGAGATGTAATGAAAAGGAAATGTAGAGTTAGATAAAATTACAAAAAAAAAAAAAAGATAGACATATTTATGGCAAAAAAGAAACAACATCTGCTATATAACCAGAGCAGAAATGGAGTCTAAAAAGATTGACTAAATAATGAACAACATTAGATATTTTCAAATGGAGAATCATTTCTTTGTTATTGTCAAATATGTAGTTAAACAATTAATGTTTTATGAAAATAATAAGTGATTTTTTAAAATATGTACTAAAATTTAATTCCATTAACTAAATAATTAAAGCATATAAAGTGATTTGGTTCACTCAGAAAGTATTTGAAATATCATCATCATCATACAAAATAATGAACTCAGTGCATAATGCTTCTTTATTAACTCCCTCCAGTTTTAATAATTCCTTATAAAAAGATTGAGTGAATGCAAATTAACTCCATATCATTCATTAATGTTATCTGTCAATATGTAAATAAGTTTTCACTTTTTGTTTGTATTTTATGTAAAGCTTTCCAATTACTATCCATTTGACATATATTAACAAACAATTGTTAATAAAATTAACACTTGCTCAATAAAATTTCTCCCCAATTCACTTTTTTTTAAGAATATTTCTGTGTTAAAAAATGTTTACATCTGGACAGTTTTCAATAATTTTCTGTAGCAAAGTCTTTCAAATGTCAAGATTCTCTTTATTGAATTTTCTGTCATTACCCGTGTTTCATAAATATATAATAATATACCTATTGTATTTATTGTTTGAAATACTATCCATGACTTGTAAAGATGCTCATATTATTATTATTCTTAATTTGTTTCCTTTTAGAAGCCTGAATCCCTAATGATATTACTATGTTAACTAATTCAGATCCATCAATTTGGATGTCTCCCTCCCCCCTTACACACATTTTGACCATATTTCATATCTCTTTATTTCCTTATTTAGTATCTCCAAGGTTGATTTCAGTGTTGCTTCAACTTATTTAATGATTATTTGAATATTATCTGCATATTTTAAATTATTTATTCTCATTCCATGAGCTGATATTTATTTGCATTATTTTTTGATTTCATCTAACTCTCATTTTAGATGTATGAAGGATAAGATATTGGATCCAATTTCAAATCAATTCCTGATTACATTACATTTTTGCTGGTGCTTTTGAATTATCATAAATATTTTTTAGAAAATTATTTAGTTTATATGATTTAAAAATTGACCAAGTACCTTTTAGTCACTGCTATTAAAATTACAGATAAAAGTTCTTTATCTTTGTCTGCAATATATCTGCTATTTGCTACTCACATTTTATTCATTTTCTGAGTATTTCTCTAAATCTAACTTGAATAAGATGTTTTAAAACTTTATCAAAAACTAATTAGGATAATTACCATATTCAAGATTGCTTTCCGTTTTGTAGGATGGTACTTTGATCATATCTATGCTTCAAATACTTAATCTTTCCATACACTAATAAAAATGTAATTTTCTTGAAGCAAACTATCTCCATCATATCTAATCAATTCTCTAACCATTCTGTCATTTCAAAAGTTCTTGTTCTAAATTTTACTTATTATTTGTTCAAATTCTTCTATTAAAACATCATCTTTGCAGTACTGGTGCAATAAGCTTTTTTTATGTTACTAATTTTTCTGACATTTGCCATTGAAATTCTACATTATATAATTCAAAACGGTATACTGATCATTTCTAAGTTGTACTTATAAACAAAGGTTAGCTATGCAAATATCTATCTATTCAAATGATCTAAAAGTGATTAAGAAAAACTTAAATACAAAGTATTTTTGAAATAAAAATAGAACAAAACATTGCTGTAATGAAAAAGGTAAAACAGCCTTTAAATAATCCACTGCATGACAAAGGCCAATTCAATAGAGACTCATAAAAGAGCAATAAAGGAATGCATTACTCACCAGGCTTTATCAGTGCTTGGTGATGAGGATTTTAAGATTTTCAACTTCCATTTATTCTCTTAGTTGAGAATAATTAGATATTCATTTACTGATTACCATTATGGATAATGCAGTTGTTATTTCAAATTTTCAATTCATACCGAAGAAGATATTAGAAATTGATTAATATTTCAGATTGGTTTAACATGAAAAATAAAATCGGCCTTAAATAGCTCACTGCAGAGCAACCTCCTCAAAACCCTGTCACAAACCTGAAGAACAATGACAGAGAAAATGCTATACACAAAGTTAGTTAACTGCTGCTGGTTGCGAGTTGTTTTTTCTAGTTTTTCTTTCATTTTTATTTTATAACCAAAGAATAATCAGATATTCCATTTAATTATAAGATTACAAAGAAATCAAGTCATATGTCACATGACCTAATTTAACAATTATATCAATTATAAGATTATCTGAAAATTATATATCTAAACACAATTCCAGATTTGAATCACAGTTTAAAGAAAGGATGAGTGGGTGCATTAACATTACACCACAAGATGTTACCAATTTAATGTAATATGCTGAAACTAAGTTAAAATTAGATTTTTTTCTTTTTTAAAAAAAAAAAAGATTAATTTCTATTTATAATTCAGTCATAGATTTTGTTTTACAAGCAAAAATAATTTTCATTATAGCTATATTAAAAAGCTCTATAGTACAAAAACAGTACACCCACTTCTGCCTTTAAGATCTGAAATTGAATCTAGAGTGAGAACACTTACATATTTTTTCAAGAGAATCTGGATTTTTTTTTTTTTCACACATCATTTTTTGATATTAATCAGCTAATGAATGTAGAATAAAACAAGAATGAAACATGGCTGAAACTCTCACTTTATGGAAATTGATAAGCCTGATGATTATTATTTTTTTCAATTCATTAAGAGAGAATCTTTGATAAGCTTTTATCCAATAAGACATATATATATAATCAATAATTTGTCTTCTTTATATATATATATAACTGACAATGCTCGATGCTCTAGTATTAATGTGTTATAACGACGAAGTTAATAATTATTCTTTATTATATATCGCATTATCAACAACGAATCTATTAGTATGCCATTAAATATTCATTTGAACCTGTAAATTGAAAATTAATATAAGAACTTCTACAAATTATAAGATGTTAGAATCAACTCAGAATAAGAAATATCTACAATAAAAAATAATTATTAAATTTGTTTTATATATATAATAAAATAATATTAAAGTAAATATACCCAATTGAAGGCAAAGGATATCTTGTTGAAATTATGGTACATTTACTTTAATATTAATTTATTAAACAAGGTTGTTCCGAAAACATGTTTTATAAAACATCTTTTGCCCATGAGAACATTCATTTGAACATATATATTAACTAATGAATGGAATTTTTATAAGTATTGGTAATCAATAAACTAGACATTAATATCAAATTATCATCCAAACTTGTTTAGGACTTATTTGATGGTTATACTTTCCTCTACACCTGTTCAACAGCTTTTCACTATTAAGATACAGTTTTGGAATAGGAAGAAAAGGATTATTTCTAAAAATGCAGACTGAATATAAATTAAGTGTTGTGTGCTTTGACATTATTTTTTATTCAAATACATAAAATAATGCAATGATTTTCTTTCTCTTCTATAATTTGTGTTCAAGTGTAAGCAACAATATTTACAACTAAGAAAATTAAACCAAGGCACTTATTAAATAAAAACAATTTGAATGAATTATCTTTTGTGTAGTTTATAGCACAATCTAAGTAAAAATATTTCAACTAGTGAATGTTCCAGAATTATGCTGTTATAATTATTGATTATGTTACTGAGTACAATGCCTATAATTTTGTAATAAATTTAATATGTTCTCTCAGCATGGTTCTTTACCTTGATATGATAGATTCACCACTCCCTGTCAAATCTCTGGTGTCTCCACTTAAATTCAATGCCTACACAAAAAAAAATATACGATAAAATGAATATAGTATTACTGATATATATATATATTACTTGTTACATGTACAAACATGTATAGACACGTGTGTGTGTCCATACATATATATGTACAAATATATTCACAAGTGATTGTGCAAATGTATATTTATGCACTTAAAAGAATTTCTAATTTTAACAAATACTTTATTTTAGAAAAACATTACAAAAATAATACAGCATACTGCTCATGTAAAAAATACAAACACACACAAGTACTCAGTTAAATTTCACTGCGTATACTCAGTACACCCCATTTTTGATATTATTTATACAACAAACAACTTTCTTCCATTCTAAATATATGTATGATCTTTAGAATTATAATTTCAATTCTTTTTCTATATTGAGGTAATATTTAACAAAGGTTCTTATAAAGTCATTTTTGATTTTCAACATTCAGGAAACTACTTGATTTTCAAAATTCAACTTCAGTGATGCCAAGTGCTATTTTTTCTTTAAATCATCCTTAACATATACATTTCATAACCATATTTATTAAGATTAATTATAATAACTATAAACAAGTTATTTTAATTTAATTTTTTTTTCCAAAGAAAATTATTATGTGTTTTTATAGCATTACTTCAGATTCCAAATATTTGAATGAGAGATAAGCTTTTAGATTCTGTTACAAACAAATTGTATATCTGCAGCTTATTTGTTTTCAAAACCAAATATTCAGTCTATACAAACTTTACTTTTAATTTCTAAGTAGAATTCTCTTTTGAAAAAGCCTATTTAATATGTATGAACAGATGACAATAAAAAGTATTTGTCATAATTGTTGATTTTAACAATAAAGAGTATACATGCACATTCATGATTTTCATTTGAAGAGAGCTTTCATAAATATAATTTTAAAAAAGTCAGCAATAATCTATATATACTCTTGTTCCAGTGCTTTTAATGTTCCAAATCTTCATAAGCCTTATTACAATTTTCACTTATGATCGAATATTTTTTATATAATTTGTGGTTATTTCAATTAACTGAATTGAAATATTAAATAAAAATAACCTAGTAGTTAATTTTCTAGAGAGATACAATGCTTGTGCAACAGATATGACCGATTGAGATTTGACAGAAGTTTTATTTCATTGACAAAAATTATAAAGAGCAATTCGAATATTCATATTTATCAGTCTGAAAAATGTGATTTACAGATTTTATTGTTGTTAAGTAATCCAATACCAATTACCTTTTCATTTTTGTATGAAATTCTGCAAACACAAATTGATAAAAAAAACTATTAGAAATATAAAATTCTACAACTTTATCTGAAACTATACTCTCCCTCTTCCGTTAATAACTATTTTTGATGTGCAGATCAATACCAAATCAATAATGATAATAAAAAAGCTATTTTGTTCAATTTTTAATAAGGCTTAATGACAATAAGATTTTAACATCAGATATCCTAAATTTTAATAATTGAATTTCTCAAAAAAAAAAAAAAAAATCATTTTGAAAACTTAACTTGCAAAATTTTAATTTGAGGGTTCCAATGTCATTTTATTCATAGATTTATTTTAATTTATAAAATGACAATTGAAAGATGAAAAACCATGAATTGTAAAAATAAAATCATTAATCAATGCTAAGATTATAATGCCAGTAAAAAATTAATGACTTTCTTACTTATATGTATGGAAGTATTTTAAATACAATTTTCCATTTTGATTAATAATTCATTTTTTTGTATTTAATAACAGATTTGAAAAACCTTTATAAATTATAATGAAATAAACAATAGATTTCTAAATATTAATAAAATTGCTATTTTGTATTTTGAGAATAAACATATTTAATCCTATTGTATTCAATAAATCCCTGGTAAACACATTCTCTATTTACTCATTACAGCACTGCCATCCACTGTAAACTTAAATAATCAATATATACTAGATAATAATTGTTATTAAATCCATATCCAGTGTATTCTATTCATATCTCCAGACTAGTTTATAGCTTATTGCTTTCATCGGTGAGAAATTTGGGCATTGATAGTAAAAAAAAAGGTGTAAAGAATGAGTGCAGGATAGAAGGTATTTTAGATCCAAAAGATTCAACTTCTTGTAATTTGTAAATTTGTAAATGGATTTTCCATATATACTTTGCCGATGTAAGTCTGATGCTCAAAGGAAGATCAAAGATTTTCTTAAATTATTTAGTAAAACAGTATATGAAATAGTGATTGGAGATATACTCTCCCATCTTTCAAGATAAATATAAAGAGCAAAGTTTATAAATTAAGTTACAGCAAGACTTAACAAATTGGATTGTTATGTATAATATTGTAAATCTTTTCACTTAAAACAACAAAATTCTTAAAAATTGGACATCATATACAAATATTAATATAAAGTTTAGAACTTGTGCAGGAAAAAATTGATAAAAGTTCACATAAATTAATGAAAAAATGAACCATATTCTACAGTAACAAAAATAGTATTTTGTACGATTTAAAAAAATATGTAAATAAATCTTCTTTTTTTTTTGTATTGACAAACCACCAATTGTGAAAAGATCACACATAAAGAAATCTTTGTCAAAAAATTTTATTAATGAAACATTAGGTAATATGAAAAAGACAGTTTCCAAGTGTAAAATAAATATAAATAAACACTAACTATGAGTGATGAGCCAAATTTTAATTATTCTTCCTAAGACTTTTTCCATTTTATTGTTTATGGCCTATTTTTAGTTTGAAGCAAATCAATAGAATGACAAAAAAAAAATATTCTAATGAAGGAAAAAGTATTGCCAACACTAGAATGCATCAACAAAAAGTGAAAGCCTTGTGATCTGATAGATTGCATAGTAATTTCCATGATCTGGGATTCAAATCAGAACCAGAAAAACCTTGAAAATTTTACTTTTTAGGTAATTAATCTATAGCTAGCTCAACTAATTATTCAATATTGGTTGGTAAATGGGTATCTAGACACTACTAGTTAGAGATAAAGATTTCAGATTATTTACAGTGGATCACATAAATTGATGCATTGATTATGAAAACAAATAATACAAATGTAATCCATCATTTATGCAAAGCCCATGGTTTGCTTTAATCTAAATAACTTAAGCAAAATTAAGTGTGAGATAAGAAATTTTTGAATCCTTAAAAAAACAACAACAAATTAACACTGTGCCACTACTTTTTATACCCGAATGATTGTACACTGAGAATTTAAAAAATTGAAAAATTTGTAATTGTTATCATATGAGGATGCCATTAAGAAAAGAACCTAGAACCGCAAAATTAGAAAAATCCCATATTGCAGTCGATATGTATGACAGATCAACCTAAATTTCTCTCAACAATCCCATTTCAACATGGACAGATTTAATACAATAATAGGTTTTATTGTTTAAAGAACAAACGCAAAAAAACAACAACAAACAAATACACTTTCATAACCAACGATACGCTTTATTGTAGTTTTATTTTTTTCTTTATTCAGGACCATTAATAAAACAAATTGTTAATAATCTCTCTACACCTTTTTTACTTGACTCTTTACATAACTAATGTAATTTTTCTCTTTCTTCTTTCATTCTTTTTTTTAAATTTATTAAAGAAAAAAAACAAAGGCAAAGAGCAATATATATTTCGTTCTCGAAGGAACATGCACTTTTACTTAAATAAGCACCCAAACCGATCCAAATCTTGACCGGTATTAGGACTACCCTCTCTTTCAATATTTTCTCAATCCTTAATACTTTTCACTTGCTTTCCAAATTCTTTTTTTTTTTATTCTATTCTGATATCATTCTTGTGGGTTCATTTATTGGATTATTATCTTTTCTTGACCTCGCACAATAGCCCTGAAAATTTAGTCAAAATTTAGCTAAACCATTCATAAAAAAAATTAAAACATACAGATCATTTATGCATTTTAACTAAACAAATTAATTAATGCAGATATAAATGTTATTAATATTAAAATGAAATCCCCTTCTATTGCCGTAACTCATAATTCATTAATGGTTAAATGCAATCCTAAACGTATGTTTAAAGTTTGCTGATGTCTATAGTTCAATCGATAAACACAAAATTTCCATTACCCTGATCAATCAGTGCACATCCATAAGCGTTTCTTCGTACCTCTTGGGAGTTGATTCTCGGCAATTAATTTTTGTTCCATGGCTAGCTCCGATTTCTCCTATGTGGTTTGATGTTCCTTGAGATGGTTTCACAGTTCGATGAAGATCTAGGAATGGATCAGTGCCCCAGTTGGGGATGGATTCTATTTTGTTTTAGCCTTCAATCACTTTTATTTCACTTTTTTATATAATAGTTCTTTTTTTATTAAAAAAAACTAATAGTAGTCACAATAGGCTTTTCTCTTTATTTATAGTCCTTTTCTTCATTGTCCCTTTTTTGATCATGTTCCCGGCTATTGATTGCATTCTTTTCATTTTTTTTTTGTTCTAACACCTTGCTAACCAGAAGTCACGACAATAGAAATAATTACAATTCTTTTTCTCTCTTCCCTTCCTTCAGATTAGAAAATTAAAATAATTAATTTCGAAATTGTTTCCAAAAATTTTTAACATTTTTTTTTCTACCACTTTCGATTTAATTTCTCAATCCAATTAAAAAAATAAATAATCTACCATTTTGTTTTGTTTTTCTTTCTTTTTTTAAAAAAAATCCCAATAAAAAAACTAATAAATAATACCAAAAAAAACTTCCTATACACACAGCTTTTATTTCTATTTTCTACTTAATGTATATGTGTCTATACATATATCCACATACACACAGAGAACATAACATGAGCTGATAGACATTATCGGCTCAACACATAGGACTATGCAATCTAAAAGATGAAAATTCCTTTAGAAAAAATAGACTTTCAAAATTTATGATCTGTATCATAAAAATTGTAATTTAACTAGTAGAAGTGATTTGCACTCTGTAAATGAGCTTATAAGCCACGAGAAAATTAAGGTTTAATTTTAAACAAATAAGCCAAAATTGTTTAATTATAAAGAATGTTGATATGTAATTCACTAATTCTAAAATGCAATCTAAATTAATACATCATCTGACCACTTAAAAGCATACTTAACAAGCAAAATGTCGAAGAAAATAATGGAAATCTTTTAAATAAAACAATGAGTATCAGTTGACTGATGTGGTATAGAGAAATTTCTGAATATTTCTTGTGAAATGAGAGATGTTGCTGACATTTTTGCATGCTTCAGTATCTTCAAATTCTTTCATTTTTCTGAAAAAAAAACAAGACAAAATGAAAATTTTTTAAAAATAAGTTCCTGTGAAAATACATTCAAAAACTACACAGGATTATACTTGCAGTTCATCCAAAAAAAAAATGTCTGCTACAATGTGAACTCTTTCTTGAACTTGTTGAATGTGGCACCCTCTTTATAAAGATACCGATGTCATGCACTTCAATTTTGTTCAATAACTTTAGGAGTTTATATTCATTTTCAGAAATGCTTTCAAATTGAAATTTTGAATATTCTCAAATTGTGAGATTTACACATTTGCTTCTTTTTTTTTCTTCAAAATTTTAAATCATATGTGTTCTTAAAATCTGATTTTTTAAAAACTCAAAGACAAAAAATGCAACAAAATGTTTTTTATTTACTTTTTTGAGATACTTATTAGCTTGGAGAAAAAAAAGGTATTTGGTTGAGGATTATACATCAATATTAATCACATTTTGAAAAATTCAGAAAAAATAAAAAACATGATTTTGTGGGCAGTATAATAATATCTATATTTATGTATTATTAAAATAAAAAATGGTATAATAAAAAATTATCCAAAAATTAAATTGTTTGATATGGAATCCTTCCATACACTTTTCTCTCCACAAAATATTAAATGTATTTTCTAATTCTTTGCTTTTGTTCTTGGTAATATACAACACATGCAAAAAAATATAATCAATGAATGTTTTTTCCCCTTAGCATAAATTTACTTATATACTAGAATTTGGGATTTCATAGAAGAACAGTTTTTATAATTGATATGTTTATCATTTAATGGGTAGGATAGCAATTGGGGAAGGATGTGTGATGTTACTAAAATAAAAAGGGATTTATAGATGAAAGTACTAACTTTTTCTTAATGTTGATCTTTCTGCAAAGTTCCTTCTTATTAATTATATTTCAATATGTTTCATTCTTTTTCCAAGTTGAATTCGCGCATTGAATTAAACTGCTTCATTTTAATGATATTAAACATAGCAAGCCAGTCTTGTTACAAAATAAATATTACTTTAGAAGTTATTTACTGATATATTAGAATAATTTATAATTCATCACAAATTTAAAATTATAATAGCAGTGGTTCTTTTATTAATTAACATCGCAGTGGTGCAATGATATCTTCACTATGTGCATTATTGCACTATATACCAAGGAAAGTAAATAAACTGTGATGTGAAGCAGTGAGAGCAGTATGCAATCTAGAATAAAATATATCTACTAAATATGAACAAAAATGAAAAAAACATTCTTTAAATTCCCAGATGTATTAAAAATTGTTTTGTGCAATGATATATGACCATTTATATAAGTGTATATTCTCCAACAATGAATTCATAAAATTCAGAGAGAACAAGTTTTATTGCATTAACACAAAATACTTTTCTTCTTGGAGATTTTAATATGTGTATTGGCATGAATTATGGCTCAATCTTATTGGAAATAATAATATTAGCAAAATGAATTCTAATGGCCTGTTGACATGAAAATTTTGTGCAATACATAGATTGTCAATTTGGATTTTCATACTTGTAATATTATAGAAATATGAATTACTCTTAATTAAGGAGTGTATTATAATAAAAATAAGTAGATTCTTGGATTGACTAAAATGAAGACTCCTTATTAGTTTTCTAACAGTGATTGTATTATTACAGATTTGATTAAAAAGAAAGATGACATTCTTTGCTTTGCAGAATAATAAAATGAATATGAAATTTTGTTTAATGAATGACAAAGAAGATTTAAAATGAGTGCTGATTAAAAATAATGTTATAATTCTAGTACAGCAATAGACGACATTCTCTTATAGATAATATTCCTGTTGGATAGTGGGACTATTTTGATAATTTTTTCAATTCTATAAAAAATCTAGTAGATATATACATCATACCAACTTATATAAATTTGAACAGAAACATCTAGCTTAACAGAGTTAAAAAGCTCTTCATAATATTACAAAAAAAGTTTCACAGACCCTGATGATTAAACTAATTTTCCCTCAAACATACTATCTAGATAACCATTTAAAGACCAATAATTGAATGACTAATTGTACGGGCTATCTAAAAAGCAAATCTTAACCCTAGTAATAATAAAACAATTTAAATTTTATCCGATTCAGATTTGAACTCCAAGTCACAAGAAGATGCAAGAACTATATTATTATATTTATACTTATGAGAAAAATAAGATACTATTAATAAATAATAATAAAAAGAATAATATAGCCAGAAGTCAGTATTTTAGTGAGACAGTAATGGATATTAATATAGTAAACCCATTATGTAAAAAATTCGGATTTTAGATAACACACAGATCCACCAAATCTGTACTGAAGATGCTAATTGGATAAATAGAAAAAAATTAAACAAATAACTTTTTCTCTTTATTTAAATTCGAGATTAAAAAAAAAAAATATTTTCACCTATTTATTATGCAACAAACTATTTCTTTTCAAAATTAACCATTTTCGATATGAATCCAAATTGACAATTTCTATTCAAAGAGAACATTTACTATTAATATTTGGACAAGCAGTCATCATATTTTTGCAAATTTCACAATCAAATTTTGCTTACCCTCATTAGATAAAAGACCTCATTTCATAGAATGTAATTGTAAAATTTAATTCGTAGTTTTATAAAATTACAATAGAAATTATAAAAAAAACTTACAAAATTTTAAATATCTATAAATTCAGTATGATTTTTGTTTGATGACTTAAATTATTTTCAATTAATATTATTATATATATTGAAAACAAATAATTACAATCTAAAAAAATTTATAATTAAATGCTTATAAAATAAAAGACTTTATTTTTCTAACTTCTTAAAAACACACAAATTATATAATAAATAAATAAAAAATCTGATAAAATAATTTCAAAATAATTAACATAGAATTAAAAGTTATACAATATGCAAAATTTCTAACAGAAAAAAACAAACAAACCTCTGTTTGATTATAGTTCGACAGTCGTTTCTTTGCCATGACATATAGAAATCCTTGTCCTGCCATTGACATCACATCCTCTCCTGTAAGAGACGGTGGTCGGGGAGCGGCAGACAATCTTTTAGAACCAGGACGGGTACTATTAGAAATTTAAAAAAAAAACATTTAAAAATATTTATCAAATTAAACAAGTTAAATATGTAAAACTATAAAGAAAAAAATTCTAATAATAAGTAATATATATATAGAAGATAATTAAATTGAAGATAAATAATTGTCACAGAATTAATCTATTTAACAAAATTTCCTAAAATTATTATTAAGAATAAATCAATTTACAACAAAATATCTTATAAAATTCAACAACAGATTCAGTACAAATTAGTGTTGGATATCAATAGATAATATGATTTGGTTAATAATTAATTGAAATTTTTTATACCATTCACAGACAATAAAAACTACTATATATTTATATGATTTAGACGTTAGTTTATTTATAATGAATGGTTTCTTGTGCAGATGTTCATAAAAAGTTAGACCACTAGAAATAAAAGAATTGGAGCCATAATCCAGATAAGTGATACAACAATGCAAAATATAAAACAAACTCATTTAAGTTATAAGGAGTAAAATGTTTTACATAATTGGTTATTTATTCACTTGAGAGATCACGATATTGGAGTATTGATAATTAAGATTTGATAAACTTTTAGTTTCTAAATCTATCATTTTGCCATTAATCTAAACTTCTTAGATCACTAGAACATTTGCAAATATAATAGCATAATCAATTAAATAAATATAAAAAAAATGACAATTTCAAAAACATGTTTAATAATTTTTAAATACTAGCAACAATTGTCTATTACTGAGAAAGATTAAAAGTATCAAAAGATTATACTATCTGATTTTGCTAATAATTTTTATTTGCCAACATGAACCTTCATCACACCACATATTATGAAGTGAATTTTAACGACCTACTTAATTTTCCAAATTATAATACTGCATTATATTAACCAATAAAAAATATTAAAATACGTTATCCCAACATAAGTCAATTGACTTCAAGAGATATTTAATTAATATCCTAATCTTTCACTTATTAGTTGTTGTCTTCACTAATCACTTAATCGTTCATATTTTAATTCTTAAAACCAACTAATATTTGTAAATATTTATTATAAAAGATAAAATCATATAAAAATCAACCAAAAAACATTTTAAATTATAACAGTTATTATTTATTATAAATAAATTACTTGTTTTATATATTTTAAATTATATAAAACTATGCTTATAATTTTGACCCCATATTTTGTCAAAATTAATAAATTTAAAATAAATGTAGTTGATATAGACCCTCAATTCACTTTTTACAATGACAATCCTCAGTAAGTTGATATCTGAAAAATTAACTGTATTTGAGTTCCTTCTGGAATTGCAACTATCTGGTTGTCAAAATTAAGATAAAAACGGGAGAATGGAAACATAACATAATGCAACATTTTTATAATTATTACAAAATATCAAATTATCACTAAAACTGAATAAATGTCAGATTTTAATATACAAATTACTTATTAAAGTACTTAGCATTAATAAATCTTTCTTTTTATAATTTTAACCTGTTTTGTCATTAAATGTCTAACATTTACATTTCATTACATTATTAAAGATAAGTACTATATTAAAATGTGCCATCATTTAGAAATGTCTATAATTTAAAATATATTTTTTATAATCATGTTTGTTTTATTAATAACATTTGAATATATAATAAGGTGTGTGCTGAAGCTGGCCACAAATATATATATATATGAAAAGAAAAACATGAGAAAGTTTTACAATAATTATTTCTCTTTATAGTAATCAATATATTTGTCAGTAAAATAGATTTTATTATAATTAAACTAAATGAAACAAAATTCTATGCTAAAATAAATTAGAACCAGAAAATACAGATTTATCTAATTAAATAAATAGAATTAAAGAAAAAAAAGTTTAATAAGTCCTGAATATTTTGTTTAAATTTAATTAATTGTACATTTTTTGTATAATAGGATTAGTAAATATCTGAACTACAATTAACATTGTAATTAAGGTTTATATGGAATGGAAAACTAATTAAATAAAATAATATTTTAAAAAATCAGATAAGCCAAAAATTTATTAGATTATGTCTGGATGATTAGGAAATACCTTTCAAAAAGTTGAAGTGTGTGGTAAAGTATAAAAGGAATTAAAATCATTTGTATAAAAGTCTTTTTTTATTTTCTCCTTAAGTCAGGAACAAAAACACCAGCAGGTGAAGTTTTAAGAAACTAGTGTTTCCATTGCAAAAGATGAGCTTTGTGGATATAGTACTGAGACATTAACCAGCAAAGAACAATGACCATTTGAACAATGACCATTATATAAAATATCCATAAAAAATTAAATAAGTTCATGTTTTTTATTACTGTTATAACGTTTATTTTATTAAAATTAATCAACATTAGTTTAGATTGATCAGAAATCTTCTTCAGAGGTTTAAAATATTTTTAAATACATGAATAAATAAATAGTTTATAATTTAAACAAAGAGCTTAACATTATATCTCCTTATAAATTGATTCATTTTTTAATAATTTTTTCCATATATAGATATATGTGTATACATAAATATATATATATTCATCAATTATACTATACATATGTATAGTATTGCCGTATGTGTATACAATACATAAATAAATATCATATACCATATATATATATACCAAATATATATACTTTAAATATATAAACATACACTAGTATTCACAAAATTTATACTACATTTATATCATATTAATATCACAAAAATCAAATCACTAAAACCTTAATATTTATAAATTATTTTGAACTAATTAATATTATCATGTATATAAAAACTGCAAAAAATAAAGTCAACTTATGAAACATATAATCTTTTATTATTTATTTATTAATTTTTTATTATTAAACAAAATATTACTGTATGAACTTTAAATTTAATAATTACTATCATTAAACTTACTATTATAAATTATTTTTATTGTAAATGTATTTATAAATATATACATTTCATAACTCTCACCTAATTAATAGCAATACCCACCATCTTATTATTCAGTTATTCCCATTGTGATTAATTTGAATTTAAATTTGTTTTTTTAATGCCATATGTTGGCTCCCTCTTATTACTTTTTATATAATTAATTTTACAATTCTTATAAATTTATTATTTGAAATTATTATTGCAATCCTAATTAGTTTTTAAGCAAATTTTTTTTATTTAATATGGGTTTGATACTATTCATAAGAATAGCTTTTTGTCATTTGTATAATGAATCATTTTAATACTACCCTTCTCAAATACATGTTGTGTTTCCACTGAATGAAAATAAACTCATGAATTTTTATCATATTTATAAAGTGTTAACCTTCTGCAAATTGAATTTTTTGTTTCTTCAATATAATTAATTTTAGCATTATTAACTAGCATTTCTTTGCATTATTTTTTAATAAATTTGTTATCTAAAATGTTAATAATGTTTTTCCTTTTTTCATTTACTATTTTGAGGTTTATTATATTATTAAACTTTTCATTGATTTTTGTTTATAATTTTATTTAAATTTTTAACTATATTATTATTACAAGTTTTTATACTCATATGATTAATTTTATTATTATAATTAACATCATTAAAAAAAATTTTCTTCATTGTTATTATTACAAATAAATTTACTTTCTATTAACATTATATTATTATTTATAAATTTAATAGTTTAAAAGTTTCTCCTTTATTAACTTTATTTGTCTATTATAATCATTCTTATTTAAGCAATAATTTATTGTCCTGTGAATTCCAAAAATACAATAGAAATGTAGTATAAATTTTGAGTATGTTATATATGTTTAATGTATGTACGTATATATATATAGAATAAGATATAAAACGAGTCAATTTTTAAGTAGATATAATGTTAAGTAGTTTGTTTAAATGATAAACTATTTGTGCATTCATATATATATATCTTATAGTTCTGAAAAAGATTGCTGGTCAATCGAAACTGAAGTTGATTTGTTTGTTTTTTTTAATTTTATCAATGCATAAAGAAGGATAAGTAGATAATACTTCATAAAAATATCCCATACAATGAATATGGTCTTTTACATAAATATCTTTGTCATGTGCAGTTAAACTTCCAGTGTATGTTTTTTTCCAACTTTTCCATGATGTAGTCATCAAACAGAAAGAGAGTGCCCTAAATACTGCCCTAAAATGTAATAAAATCTAAAATCTCATCACTATTGAAGGATATTTGCTGCTATACATTTATCTACTAAAGTGTAATATGCTGAAAAAAATTAGGGGGGGGGGTAGTGTAAAATTAAAAAAAACCAAGAGATTAATGTTGGATCTCTGACTATTTTAAGAAAAGGAAAATGGATCAAATGCAATGAATTCAGTTAACACAGGAATGAAATCAAGAGCCCTGCAAAAACCACTCAATTTTCCAATGCATATGAACCAGAAAAGTAACCAAACTGAGTTACATAAAATCAAGAGTCCTGTAATAACTATTCATTTTTTCTAATATGATGACTGAAATAGACCAGAAAACCAGCTAAAATGAATGATTTAATAAGTATGAAGCCAAATAAGATTAGAGAAAAATAAATGTGATCACACAAACAATTAATAAGTTGGTAAGACTTTGTTGTTCTTTTTTTTTTTTATTAGGCTTAAACAAATAAAATATTATTACTAAAATATATAACATTGTAAGTACAATTATAAAATGTTATAAATAATCTAAGTCAAATCATATTATATTTCTGTAAATATTGATTTTTATATTTTACATTGTCTAGGTATCAAACATTTTTTTATTGTAATTTTTATTTTATGTGTCATGGTTAGCTGAACCTTGGATATGTTAGTTCAGTGAATCAAACATAGCAAATGACTATTAAAAAAACTATACGATCACATGACTGATATATTGATTTCCTTCTTGATAATAATGATTATATTATATAAGTATTATGTAAATATATAAGATTGATTAAATTATCAGAATGTAAAAAAATCAGTTTGTTAATTCAATAAAAATAATCTATAGGCTTTATTCTATGACATATTCATATAAATATCTATATAGTACAATACTGAGGTGTTTTTTTTTTTTTTTGGGGGGGGGGTTAATTAATCATGTTAATTGAATCAACTGAATATCCTGTAATTAAACAGAAGTTTAACCATTGAAGAAGTGAGGGAACAATTTGAATCCATTCTAGGGATATTTCTCATAATAGATATGATGTCTTAGTCCATGGTAATGACATACCTATTATAAGTAAAAATGTCTATAGAGCTCAGGGATGGATTCTTTCTTCAATTTGAACTGATTTTATGGGAATGATGATCAGTAAATGAATTTAACAAAGACCCAGTCTGATCATCATGATGAGTTAGAATATTTATATTAAATATATTCAACTTAATGTATCCTACTCAACAATTAATTCTAGTGAGTGAAATACATGTACATTATAGCAAATGGACAAAAGGGATTTACATGATTGCTGTACAATATATATATACACACCTGGGTCTCTTTTTACGCGGACTTATTTAATACGATTTTGAAGTTACGCGATTCGTGTTTCACCGGAAGTCGACCTCCAATAATGCGCTATTACTTTAAATAATAAATTTTGCGCACTTACGTTATATTGAAAGTAATAGCACATTATTGGAATTCTACTTTCATTTTAGTAATTTCAATATTTTCAGTGCTTTATAATAGTAAGATTTTATGCAATAATAAAATTAAAATCATGATTTCCACATTTTATGTATACAACATTAAATTTTACAAGATTATAATGTAAATTTGTTCAAACATTGTGCGTGTTAATTTTGCATTTTAAATCATATTCTGTTTTTGCTTTTTAAAAAAGAACATAATCAATTATTAATCATTTAGTGTCCACAAGTTTATTTTTAAAAGGTCAGTAATAGCAGTGGACACAATTAAAATCTGATTTTTAATTGTAATTAACAATTTAAAAATTACTTACAGGTGACTTGAAATTAATCTGATGTAAAATGAAATTTGATTTTTAAACGGAATTGAAAATTAAAGACAAAAATAAGAATTTAATTTTTAGTTGTTAGTTTTAATTAAATTTTTCCCAGCAGTGGTGAATAAATGTCTTTTTATTATCATAAGTCTTAAGTTCATAAACAATTAATAAAATCATCGTCAGTCGTCGTCAACAGAAAACCATTAACACAACATGAGAGTGAACTTGGTGCTAGTTGTATTTCCTCTTGTGAGAATAATTGCTGAGATATTCTTGACTTCATTTAAGGAGAAGCCAAATACATCACATCACATCACATGAGAATCTGATTTTTTACTAGTTTGCAAATGAACGTGTTTTAGGGCAAATAGCGATAATAATTAAAACATGTATTAAAAAATGTAAATTACTGTATTAATAAATTGAAAGTATGCTAGTAATTCTCACATGCACAATTATAACAGAGAAAGCCAATCAGATTTTAAACAGATATCTAATAAATAATCAAGCTTAGACACGAGACAGAGATTTTGATAGAAAAGATTGATACCACCTTTTCTAAACTTAACTTTTATATATATAAGCCAGTCTTAAGTATCTTAGCCCGAAAGCTTTAAATATATAAACAAATACAATTATCATTCATTGTGTTATAAATATAATATATTACGGCACGAAATCTCAGATTTACTATACCGCAATTTTCATAGCAGCAACGTTTGTAAACAATATTTACCTAAATCGCATGTCGAAAATTGATAATAAATTGAAAGTATGCTAGTCTTTCTCGCATGCGCAATTATAACAGAGAAAGCCAATCAGATTTTAAACAGATATCTAATAAATAATCAAATAATAAATAATAATAATAATAATAATAATAATAATAATAATAATAATAATCTAATAAATAATAATATCTGTTTAAAATCTGATTGGCTTTCTCTGTTATAATTGTGCATGTGAGAAAGACTAGCATACTTTCAATTTATTATCAATTTTCAACAAGCGATTTAAATAAATATTGTTTACAAATTACTATATTGTAAATTATGCATAAAAATATATTATTTTGAATAAAATTAAATATTATAGTTAAAAAAAGTTTGTCTTGTATCAATTTTTTTCAAATTTGAAATTTTTTATTAGTCATATTTTATTTCCTTATTTTTTTTTTTGCGCGAATTTTAAAGTAATTTTACGTTGGGGCTTTGCTTTTACATGAATTTTGAAAAATCACAGATGCATCCCCCCTTTTCAATGTAAGCTATGTCTATTTTTGCGCGATTTAGTTTGCACGTGTTTTCTGAGGAACCTATCTATCGCGTAAAACAAGACCCAGGTGTATATAACTAAAAAAAACAATATCAAAAATGGTGATTAAGTTATCATAATTTTTGGAGCAATTCAAAAAATTATGAATACTAAATGAAAACATTAAAATGTGGACATTGTAATAGTCTTATTTATTGTATTATTATATAAAGACAAAAAGTATTAGTTAAGATAATTTCTAAAATTATGCATCTCTTTCTTAATTTATAATGTGTCTTAGGTGATAGTGGTTTCTATGTAAACAATGACTAATAAATGAAAACTAAACAACAGAATAAAATGAATATTTGCAAAATATTTAAAAAATTAATAATTTATATATACATGTATGAAATGTGATAGTTTTCACAACAAAATATGTAGTTGAAATTTTATTGAAGTGAATACTAGAGAACAGAATAAATGAATATTTTCTTACAATAGTATTACTGTATTATTTTATTTTCATATGAAACTGTATTTCCAGAATTTAAAATGTTAATTATGCAAATATGATGATTTTCACAAGTAAAATATGTAATTAAATTTTCCCATCTCCTTACAATTCATTATTATAGTCTGTTTCATCAGGACTTCACCTGATATCATCTGGATAATAATTCAGTAGTTGTTTGTGTTAGTTTAGTGTTTTATTTTATAAATGTTTCTCAAAATACCAACCGCAATTCAGCAAACCATATTATTCACATAATGATAGGAGAGAATTGACTGTAATATTAGTGCTATAACAATAAAAAACACATGTATAAAAACTTGAAAACATTATTGAATTATATTTATATTCAAATAACTTTTAGGCTTTCCTATGTATGTAGCTGCTTTTTATTATAACAATACCTATATTTATATATACCTTATATAATGATGTTTCATATATTATTTAACTTTCTCTTATTTTATACGTTTGTTTAGTTCCACTTCAGTTTTCCATCTTAAACTTCAGATTAATCTGATTCAATTATTGAATTTTGTATAAGTTAAATGTTCTACGATGCAAAAAGAAACAATAAATAATTTACATTTTTCTTTTATAAGATATGAATTATTCAAATGTTTGCCCATTTTAATTTATGATTTTAAACCATAGCCATTTCCTCCTATCTAAATGATATATGTAATAGTTTAAGTTATTTATACATATGTATAAAAATAATATCTTATTATTATTATTTAATAATTAAAAAAAAATTCATAATTATTGTCAATATAGATTATTCAAAATATTTAATTCAAAACTGAAATGATTATTGATATTTAGATTAGTGTTAAACATGACAATATAATGGAATTATTAACATTCTGCATATAACAACATACTTTCAATACAACAAAGAATTCTTACAACAATATCAAGGGACAGCAAAGGTACATCATTATCATGCCTGATAAACAATATTTACATGAAAGAACTTGAAACCAGTTATAAATACTACTCCATATCCACCTAAAACTTGACTTCATTATATTGATAATATCTTTGTTGGATGATCACATGGTGAAACACTATTGCAAACATTCTGGACACACATCAACAATATATCCCTTTCAATTAAATTCACAATAGAATCAGAACAAACACAACAATTGGCATTCTTAGATGTTCTTGTAACAAGACTCCCTCATAGCAAAATCAAAACTACAGTTTAAGAAAAAAACCCACAGAATATTCTTAGCATATATATCCAATCACACCAGAAGCACAAAACATAGAGTTATAAAAAAAAAAAAAACTTAGTCCAAAAACTAGTGATTTAGAAAAAGAAAAAATCTACATAATAAAATTCTTATGAAAAATGATTATCCATTAGCTGTCATTAAAAAAAACTTTAAATAAGCAACAAAAAGAAACATAAAAAAATAAGATATTTTTTTATATATTAAATGCTTTTATTGATCATGCACTAAAAAAAATTGTTTCTTCAACCATAATTGGGTTTTTAGATTTAATTTGAAATAAAAGCTTGGGGGCTGGTGAATCCAGGAATTAATTAAGTCAATCCATACTTTTTATAACAGGGAATTGACTTAATTAATTTTGGACCCCCATGCTTCTATTTCAATTTTTTTTAATGCATGGTAAATAAAAGCATTTAATTAAAAAAATTTATATCTCTATTATTTTTAACTTTTTAGTATTGGCACAGTAAATAAAAATGTAAAATTATATTGTACTTTAAATTGATTGGATACTTATAGTTGATATATATATATATTAGATATTTCTGTTGTAAATTAAAATTCCTTATGTATATATCATATTTAGTATTTGTATATAGGGTGATTAAAAATATGAAATATTCTTTCATGTGAAGTGTATGACATTTTTGCTTTTGCTTGGAAATTTTTAATATTTTTTTTTAAAAAAAGCTTACCAAAATTATATTGTAAATGAACTTCACTTAATACAAATAATTTTACTTTAAATCAATTTCACATATATAGTGAATTCATATATCACTAGATATTTCTGCAGTAAGTTTACCCTTTATGTATATATCATATTTAACATGTGTGTATAATTATATATGTATAAGAAATCAGTAACTTTATATTTAAAATTTAAATTTTTTCTTTTTAATTGGGGGGGAAAAGTTAAACAAAAAAAAACTTAGCAAAACTCTATTATAAACAAACTTTCTTATTATTTAAAAAAATCACTATACCATCCTATTGCAAGCCTTATTTAAAACAATGAAAGTTCTAAAAAAAAAATTAAAAATATCAAAATATTCAATATTTTTTCCAACCTCTGTTTTGTATCTAAGAAACTAAGGAACCTACCAAAAATATTAGTGCTCCATATGGATTAATCTGGTATTAATTAGTTGTATACCAAATTTCAAGCAATTCTATTGCATTTTTAATGTACTAAATCTCAATTTTAAAATTCATTCTAATTTTAAAAAGATAAAAGTTTACAAACTAATATACTAATAAACAAATCAATCTTCCAATTTCAATAAAACCATTTAAAAACAATTATTACTATTGTAGTGCATCTACACATACCAGACAAACTAAAGAAAATCTGCAATCAATATAACATTAGAACAAGCAATACTATTACAAATTCTAATATCTATAAAACCTAAACTAGAAATGTTGAAAAACTATAACTGCATCTATGTAATACTATGTGAATGTAGAAAAATATATATTGATGAGACCAGTTACCCTATTAAAAAACTATTGAAAGAGCACAAACTGATGATTAGAAAAGAGATGTGTCCAAAGTAGCTGACAATATATGTACCAATGAATGTTTGAGAAAATACAAAAATATTGAAAAGAGAAAAATGCAAGGATGAAAATTCAAAAAAGCTTCTCACATGACAATTGCAAATAATCCCAAAAATTAATTTAGAATGGCTACACAATGTTTGGAAAACATTAATTAACTTTGCTCTAAGGGGAAAAAAAGTGGATAAATCAAGAGGACCCTCATAGATAACTATATGAAATGTCTACTGACTGCTGCCTTTGGCAGAATGGCTCAATTGATTAGAGTATTAGTGTAAAATTCAATATTCAAAAATTTAAAGACTCAAGTTTAATTCCCATGCTAGTTCTGTCACTGGTCAGGTAAGCAGTACCTGAAGATGTCGAGGAAAATAATACCACTTGAAATGTTGTGTTATATATTAACCTGTGAGCAATTATTGATAGTTTGATGCAATTGGAAAAATTAAAGTTTTATTTTTTTTCTATAGACATTTAATATTTAATGATGGAAATAATCCAACATATAAGGATAACTAAAATGCCATCATTACAAACCTTCTGGCAAACATTTGAATAATTCAATTGCTTTGACAAATATATATATAATGTATTAATTTGGTTGGTTTTGCATCAGTGCCAGCCTGTAAAATTTTTAAACAGTGATGCTAATTTAATAGAGTACTGTCACCAAAACATACGCAAGAAAACAAAATAGAGCATTTGTAATTTCACAACCACAAAACCATTTTATTGCTTCATACCAAACATTGTTAAAAGATGTAAACTGTCTATTCATGTATAGTATATAATCATGTAAATATGTGTAGACAGTATATGAATATCTCATTATTATTATGCTATTTTAGAAAATCTACATATGCTAACCATAAATTTAAATGTAAACATAAATTGTGCTAATGAGAAATAATTATGCAAAAATTGACTCTTATAAAAAAACCTACTAGAGATAATTCATTTGTGTGTGTATGGAAGCGTAGTAATTGCAAGTATGAATTGCATACCATGGGTATAACTATCAGATTACAATTGTTGTGCATAACATATGTATATATAATTCTGTTATACCCGAATTAATGCGTGAAGAACTTTTTAATTTAAGACACAATGCAATGGTTTACACTGTGTGTATATAGAAATTGACAAACACGAGCAAAAGCTTATTTATAGACTTTAGAGATTTGTAATAAAATTTCCGATTGTTGTTTACTCTTTATTCCTTCTTCTATTTTGTTATTTGTCATTAAATAAATTTGTTTTGTTACTTCAAATTGGATTGAGTTTATTTAAACTTGCCATGATAATACCCTCAGGATATAGTATGATATACCGTATATTTTGTTTTTACTAACTACTGTTTTATAAATAATAGTATCAGGAGTAAATCGGTCATTACTTTTTATTTCAATTTTTTCATATAATGTCAATTGAGAAAATGTAATTTTTTTTTATATATTCAACACTAACATTCTTCATGATAAATATTTAAAATATTTCTTTTATTATTTTGTTATATTTTTCCGTAATAAATATTTATATGTTAATTTATACGTGTTCATTACAAAAAAAAAAAACCCTGAATATTTTATGGCTCATCCTAAATGAAAACAATAAAAATGTACTCGCTCTAAAGAGAAATCAGTATCGATAAATGTACCACATTCAAATAATTATTGAAGCTGCCACAATGGGTAGCTACAATGGGCATTAGTATTGCACATTACTAAGAACAAATGAATCTCTGTGGAACTTGCTGAAATTCACCGAATATGATGTTCGGATACTGTTATAATTAGCAGATTCTTTGAATAGAATTTCAAACATCGCTTAAAATAATTCTTTTTAAAAATGATTTAATTAGTTGTATTTATATAATAATTATGCAAAAATATGGAATAATTGTTATATTATTAATATTTTAAAGCACAAATTTAATAATTGATTTTCGTATTTTTTTTCTGGGAGTATTGCAGCTTCTTAGGCTTATAGACCAGTTGCCACTGTAAATTTGCATCTCAATATTTTCCATGTTATTAGAATATTTTTTGACTATCAAATTTAAAACCGAAGTTGACAAAATAGATCCAGCATTCAATAATTGAGATCAATTTCATTTTTCAATTTAATTGTTTTATTTGGAATTCTTGTTTGATACGATTAATTCCTTTTAGTTAGATTTGATTGCCAGGTTGTTTTGAAAGACTTGGGAGAATATATATACTGTATATTTATTTTTCACTTTTATTACTTAAAAAATAAATAAATTAAGATAAACTTAACATTCACTTGATATGTCATTTATTTTCTAAAACAATTCTCTATTTTATTCTAGCATTTATATCCCTTATTTAAATGAATTTTTTTCTAAAATATATATATAATTTAAATATTTTATCACAAATTTAAAATAAATAATAGAGAAACGTCAAGCGTTGTTAGCCGAGAGGTTAGCGCAGCCGCCTTGCAAGGAAGCAGTTGGTTGCAGACGATTGTTGCTGGTTCGCCTCCTGGCCGATGCTATGACATATATGGGAAAATAATGGAGAAACATGGCTAGTGTTCATAAATTGATAGTTATGGAAAATATTAATAATTCTCAATATTTTTTATTACTAAGAGTAATCTTTTAAAATAAGATATAAAAATTTATAATTGATTTGATAAATTATTTTTCAAAATTAGTTCCCAGAGCTATTAGATATGCAAATAATTATCTGTAAACATATATATATATTCAAACCTATGGAAAATAATGAATAAATAAGTAATCAGTCTTTATAGTTGGGCGATCATCTCTAACCAAATTAAAAGAAATCTTATATTAAATATATATAATAGCAATTAATATATCAACCTGAATCACCCTCTTAACAATCTCATCCATCATTGTCATGACCTGATCTAACTCTCAGGGAAAGTGAGTTAATGTATTTTTCTTATAGTTCAATAAAATTGATTTGGTAATGCCACACAGATATGATTCAAGTAATGGTAAAATCATTGTAAAAATGATAAAATTGATCTCAGAGTTCTTAATAAATAAATTGAATGTATTTTGTCTTCACATATTGTTGAATAACTGAATGATATCCTAGTAGACTATAGGAGATATGCACTTCTTTTATAAATTAATGTATCCTAATGTACCATAATAACAATAGTCATAATAATTAAAGAAATATTAAATTTAAATAATATAAGCATGAAACAATAAAATTTAGAAGAACAGAGACTTCACCTAGGATGACATTTGAGTACCAAGAATGGTCAAGGTACCTTTTATGCCATTCTGATACTCATCAACAAATGTCACTTTAAAAGCATCTTCAAAATAATGTACAACTCTCATGGATATAATAATTTAAATAATGTGTAGTCTTAAATGAACTTAAAATTTTAAAATAAATCAAACAAATAAGTTGAATTCATTTCCAATCTTTGGAATTGCCATTCTAATGCATTATTGCATTTTTGGAGCTGTATTTGTAAAAATGATATTATCCGATTGGAATAGACTTCTATAACATAATTGAATTAACAATTAATGAACCAAGAAAACCATATTGAGACAGAGACAAAAATTTAATAATAAAACAAATTTATTAACAATTAACATAAGCTCTACTTTATATATAATTAATATAACAACATTTACATGGAGGTCCTTTTTCTTTACAATATAGGTGCTGTTATACATGTTACATTTATGCGAAATAAAGTATTCACCTATTTCCTTGCAAACAAACCTATTCTTTACGAAATTTAGATGCTAATGTCAACTATAACTTGTAAATTTTTTATTTAACATATACTTTTGTTTTAAAATAATAATTTACTATTATACTTGCTTATTTCTGAACATAACAGTAATGGTATTCTATTGTTGTAGAACAATAACTTCCTAAGTCTTTTAAAACATAATTTATAACAATATTTGAGATGTACTTTATGTTTATCTGACTATTATTAATTAAAATAATTAATAATAAATCTGTTTATAGAACTTCTAAATAAATTATAAACTTGACCTTTAATTAATACATGACTGAATATTTTAACAGATTAGCATAGATAAGAGAAATATGGCATTGTTAATTAAATTCAAAGATCAGCCTTTCAAGCTAATTGTACATGCGTCTTTTGAGAGAGTTAAATAATAAATGAATACTTCCCTCCACAATACAAGATATAGTATTTATGCAGGAATAAAAGGAATCCTCTTATTCCTATGACTCAAATTCTTTTATATGAGCAAATCTGAAGTACTGTTGAGGAAAGCGTGAGAGTAGAATTCTCACTTTAAATTACTATTTACGATGTTTGTATGAATGACGTTGGTGAAATTGTCTAGCTTTCCTCAACAGTACTTCAGATTTGCTCATATAAAAGAATTTGAGTCGTAGAAATAAAAGGATTCCTTTTATTCCTGCATAAATATTATATCTTGTATTGTGGAGGGAAGTATTCATTTATTATTTAACACTCTCAAAAGATGCATGTACAATTAGCTTGAAAGGCTGATCTTTGAATGTAATACAATTGTACACATAGCATCACATAAAAATAAATGCTTATTGTTAATTAAAGAAAATTAAATGATAAAACTTTCAGAAACCACATACACAGCACACTCTAATTTTACTCATATCCATATAATAAATTATTAAAGAAACATAATGACTTTACCAATTCATCAGTGAATTACTTTTGGATGGTGATGATAAAGAAACATGTGCTCATCTTATTATGTTATTATAAATATTAAACTTTCAATTTTAAGAAAAATGTTTGTTGGTTTTATTGTAACTGCTGGCAAGGCACAACAGTACAATGCATACACTAATCCATTCCTATACTCTATGAATAGAACAGTGCCCTTGAAGCAAATAGATACTTCAAATACAAACTTATCAAGTGCCATAACCATTATAAAGCATATATTAGCTTCATCTACATGGTGGAATAAAACTAAGATATCCTCATGAGTAAAGGCTTCTAAGAGCTATAACTACTATATTGAAAAGAACAATGGCATATTCCAAAACACACTTTCTCAGAGGGTAAAAATGTGTGGACATAGCCCTAGCACATAAAAATGGAATATAAACCATAAGAAAATATCTCTAAGAATCCTGTTATATTAATGAAGCATAAACAACAATAACAAAATATTAGAACAATAATCTTTCATGAAATAAATATCCATCATTGGGGAGAGCAATTCTCAATCCTCCAATGTACAATAATCAGCAATACAATGATACTAAAGCTAAATGCCTCCCACAATGATAAAATTGGGAATAAAATTAATTCTAATCACAACTATGGCATGATAAAATAAATATCACTTAAAACTAGAGATAATAATCTATCTCTAAAATCTTTATACATGAAATAATGCACTAAAATCAACAAATAAATACAAGTCAAAGTGTCATTTAAAAATACATACCTCAAATAGCATAATAAATTTTGCAAATAATAAATACACATATAAAAAATAGCATCTGGATATTTTTAAAAATAAAGTGAATATCAATGGTAAAATTCAAAAACATTACAAAATGTAATGAATATAAAATATAATACCATATTAGCATTATATTGAAATTACTATGTTATATTAGCTAAAACTTTTTGTAAGCTTCTGATAAATATCAAGTACTTATCTATTTACCCGATATATAACATGCATATTGATAAAATAGTATTAGCAAATGTAAAGCAATATAAATTCACTTTGACTATAAAATTATATCAACAAAATTTACCTCCTATCAAATAATTAAAGAATAAAATAAATTGCCTAAAATTTTTTATCTTGAACAATGTAAGAATAAATGCATACAATTTTACCTGACGATTGGTACTACTTTTACATAATAATAAAATTAAATAAATAAATAAAAAATTTTTAAGACACTATAATCCTTTGTCTGGTGTGGTGAGTTGTTTGATGCAGAAAATAATGTCCTTTGGATGACGAATCATGTTAAAGCATTGCACCCCTCACATTATAAATTCAAAACACATATGTCAATAACTTTCAGAAACAAATGGCATGCACACTTAAAACTAATTAAAATTACTACAGCATATTTTACTTCCACACATTTATCTAGGTATTAAATGTACAAAGTTCGCTATAGCTTGTTTTCTTTAATTTCATTCCAATATATATTATAAAGATATTTCATTTTACACATCAGCGGATATTTTTCATGAATAGCTTTCTTTCTTTTGAAAAGAGTATTTCACATTACCATTTAAAGTATCATTTTCTTTAAATAATAGTAGTTAAAAATTATATTTTCCTGAAAAGACAGACTAGTTTGAATCATTTTTACATTATATGACATTTTTATATGAAGGTTTTCTCCTGTATTCTCATTTTCTAGAGAAATAAAAATCAAAAATTAATATAAAGAACTTTCAAATTAAAACCAAAAACATGACACTTGTATTGATTAAGTTTATTATTTTACAGGGACTTACTGAATTGTTTTAATTTGATGAATTCCTTATACATTTGGATGGACTTTAGAAGTAAACAAATTTTATTTAAATAGTGATAACATATCTACCTATATACACATGCATCAGCTAGTTATAAACATGTTGTTATGCTAAGTTATAATTTTAATTATTTTTCTTAATGTAAGTGAAATTATGAAATATAGAAGGATTCCCATGTGCATATTATTGAATCCCAAAACCCCCTGTCAATATTGAAATCTACAGAATACCAAGCCTTTTGTAATATACATTTTAAACACACATGAATGTGTAAACAATAATAATTATTCTGGCATTAACATTTGTAAAACTGTTTTTGATGCAATGCATCTTTGTCAAAGTTAGATTAATTTTTTAAAATTATTATTATATAGTCATTGTAAGTTAAAATACTAGTGCTTATTGAGTGAAATGTTATTGGATCTTACATTAATAGCATGTTGTGCATCAATTATCTGCCTAGCCTCTTTTATATTACTTTTTTTTATTCATTTCTCTTCAAATAAGCAAATTTTGCAGCAATAGGCCCCCAAAAAATGATGAATTTCCTTCTCAGGTTAAGATATAGAAATATATGCACCATTATTTTTAGCCCTATTACTGAGATGAATGTGCTCTTAAAAATTTGCTTATTTTGTCCCATAATATTTAGCCTGTCAAACTTAGCAATCCAAGGCATGCATGTATTATCTAACCTTATCATTATTTTCAAGTTTGTCTATAGAATTAACAATGAATCAACTTAATGGTAGAGGATATTGAAAACACATTAAATTTCTTTATTCATAAGAATTTATTTTCCCATAAAATTGAGCTATATAAGACTTTATAATTCTTAGTTTTCTTTAATAGATGATTTTTTTAATTATAGTATACTATTATATATATGGTATATATACATATTTTAAATATATATATATATATTTAAAAAATTATTTAAATATATTAAGACATCAAAAAAATAATTAGCAATAAAATCCTATACAGTATAAACCTTGTACATGCGTGCACATACACAAAGTACAAACATTTCATAAATATCTATAAGACAAATATTTAAAAATAACTATACACATTTAACCATCAACAAAGATAAAATGTATCATCTGTCTCCTTGATTCTTCTTGTGATGAAAATTGATGACAATGAAATGCAGAACATGCATTTCATAGGTGATCATAAATTACAAAAGAATCAGTAACAATTTTTTGTAGCACCAGAAGACCATTGTATTGACTATTGTTATAGGAATTACAAAATAAAAAGCTCATTTTCTATTAATTTCCATTTTTCAATTTTTTATTTCAATTAAAAGTGAATCTGTTTGAAATGAATATGTTAATTTAAATCTATAGCTGTTATTTTACATTATGCAAATTAATAATTTGAATGTGAACAAAAATTTAAATAAACTGTTTTACTCTTTGTCTTATATATATATATGAGGCATTTCATCATATGACAATAGCACATTCAATAGTCATGTCCATAATCAGGGTTTTGAATACAAGTCAGGTAAAACTAAAAAAAATTTCATGTCCCAATAGCCACTCATTGCATATTGGTTAAAAATGGATAACTAAATTTAAAAAGTTAAATGATGACAAATTACTAAAAAAAAAAAAAAAACCTCACCATTTAATAGTAATGGAGACTGCTGAATATTTTTTTCATTTCCCTTTGGGAAAAGAGAATAGTAAAAAAAACTTTGCCCTGTAAAATTCTATTTAATCTTTTTTATCTTTATATATAGGTCAAATTGGAATAAAACACCCTTTAAATAATCCATTAAGCTCTCTCCAATATTTTATGCTAATGTCTTATGCTTTTTAAAATAGGAAACAGTAGTCATAAATATGTGTTTTGTCCATTTTTCAAAAGATTATAGGAATTATCAAAATATGTTGAAATTTGGTAACATTTTCATGCACTTGAACTGGGGATATAAACTAAGGTGTAAAATGTAGATATTTTACTTTATATTGAATATTAAAATACAACATTAATAGAAAGGAATGTTTAGATATTGAAATTCATTGAAATATTTGATCAGTGGTACTATTTTCATTATATTAAAGATCAACGATTCTGCAATTAGACCATTTGTAAATCATTGCTACAAAATTCAGGGATGTTAAAGGTTTAATTAATATAAGAGTAAAAACGTCACTAAATGAATACGATTCGTTGTTTACCAGTTCTTTTGTTCCAACAGAAAATCAGCCAAAAATCAATCCTAAATATGAGGAGATATCACTTATATTTATATCTAATTTCTAAAAAACTAATCAATGTTTAATTAAGGATGTTAGTAAACATTATGTCTTCAGGCAATTAAAATAAGTCTTAAGTATTATATTTTGAACTCTGATGTAAATAGCACAGTTTATTAACGAAAAAAATACACATAATTATCCATAAACACACTTTATCTGCATAGTCCTCAGGGTTCTCAATGTTGTTTTTTCTTTAGCTTCATAAAAATGGAACACAAGCATCTTCGAGGGCAAAAAAAAAAAAAAAAAGAATTTTGAAAATGCAAGCTAACATATATAACCGATTGATATTGTTTCAAGCACAAAATGAGTTCTAAACTTTAAATAATAAATAGAATGAATTAATACTTTCTGATATTTTAAGTATAAAGTAATTTAAAATTAAGTTCTTAATAATAAATAATAGTAATTAGATTGCAATGAATATCTTTTCTAATAAGTAACTATGAAAGCATCATCTTGTGAGATTTAGCATAGAGGCAAAATAGATTTGAGTATTAAAGATTCTTATATTCAAAGGTCAATCTATTAATTCTGGTGTTCAAATGTCCTTGACCACCCAAGCAAAAATAAATTATTAATGTCATTGCATAATGTTATCTCTGTACCTGTGTTTTTTTCCTAATTAGATATTATCACTTAAAGGACATTGTTTGGTTTATTACAGAAGTGGATTTGAAAAAATTGCAACTCGGTTCTCACTTCTGTTGCTAAAATATATGATCTCCTGAAAGACAATTCATACAAATATTTTTTTTATTACTTAAAAATAATATAATTAGTTCCCCTGATTGGTTTATTGCAGTGAAAGAGAGGTGAACTCTACTAAAGTTTAAGATCAATGGACAAAAAACCCAATAACCACTTTTGGTACTCAAACATTTTGTGAACTCCTGAACAATAAATCATTCAATTAGATAATACACTTACTAGAGACAATATGAGAAATTAATATATTGATCTGTGACTAGAATTAGTCTTTCAATTTGTGTAAAAATTTATGGATTATTTTTGCCATAAAAATAGTAAAGTTGAAAACACATTATAAAAATTAATCAATTTTAAGTTACAGATCATCTTTATTGTAAATGGGAAGAATTTTAAAGATATAAAACTTATAAGTGAAATTCACAATAAGTGATGTTACAATATCTCTCAGAATTTTCATTATTCTACTCATATTTAAAAAAAACTGCAGGCAGCAAAGTAATCTTTAGTGCATTCTATTCTTTAAGAATTTTATCAATACATATATATATATTGAAAAATCAAAACTACCCCAAATCCAAAATTAAACCAGACCAGCATAAAAATAATATTAAAACACAACCTAAGGTTTCACTGCTACAAGCAGACTTCTCAAGTGTAAAGAACTACAAAAACTTCACAATATATTGTAGATATATATGACTCATTTCACCCACATACATATTATTTAATTTAAAAAAAATCTTTTATGTATATAGATTTATGTGTGTATTTATTATTATATAGTCTATATAAATACTTAATAAATAAGCAGTTGTAGAGAGAGACGGTAATAATATTTAATATTGATTTATTATATTTTTTATTGAATAATGTGTTAAATTATTTAACTTTCATTTTGTTAAAATAAAGTAGATCAGAAAGAAAGTGTAAAATAAGATGATCAGATCAAGATTAGGAGATAAAAAAAATGTACACGTGCAAAAGAGTGTGAAAGAATGAAAACGTCTGTATAAACACAAAAACGCCTTTACACCTATTTCTAATAACTATGGATTGCCAGCTTTGTTGTATTGTTTTTATCTGTATCTAAGATTTTTTTTTTTTAAAAGAGAGAGGTGCGTTGAGGAAATAAAAGGTGATTATTAATTTTCTTGTAAAATTGCAACAGACCATCAAACTTGAGAAGCTTTGATTTTTTTGTTTCAAGATAAGAGATTTGCAGGTGGTCAGTTTCTTTGACCAAAGATTGGCAATATAAATGAATGAAATAATATTGAGAGATCACTCAGTCAGTATTATTAATCAGAGATGTAATGACTCAGTTTTTACCTTATTATTAAACAGAAATGTTTAAAGATCACTCAGTCATTATTATTAAAAAGAGATGTAACGATCAGTTTTTTTTTTAATGTTGGAAAAAGAAAGTGAGCAATTTGATTTTTTTTTTCACTCTTTAAAAATTGAAAAAAGGAAGGAAATGACTCTTGTTTTAAAGCCAGTATAGACGAAGATGTGCATCTATATAAGTAATTTCCAGCAATATTAAGATAAAGAAGAAAGAATGGAACAAAATTGAATTACTTGGAAGAAATTATTAACAATTATATAAAAATGATATTAATATATCTTGCTGTGCATAATACCATGAATTTGCATTGCTAAAACCATTTTTTCTGCTTCCTGGATTAATACAGAATGGGTTAAAATCACTAATCTACTGTGGACTCATATACCAATCAAATAATAACCAACAATATAATAGAGTTTGAAGCCAACCACACAAGCTATATGAAATGCTTCTTTTCTGGCTCCTTGTCTATTCTAGGCTCATTACCTTTGGATGGATGAAGAAGGGGAAGGAAGAGGAAAGGAAAATGTATAAAAGCCATATATAGTCAAATTTGAAGCTATGAATCAAATTTTTGTTAAAGTTTTCCTCGGTCATCTAAAGTGTCTAAAATGATTTTTTTTAAATGGGAGAGACAAGAAAATCTACCAGTTCATACCTATCTAAAAGTATTTATAATAACTCTTTTTGAAATGGTAGAATGAAGCCAATCAACGAATTCAGCATTATCAAAAGTATCAACAATAAATAATTTTAAAATTGAAGAAATAAGCAAGTCAATTAATTCATGTTTACCTTAAAGTATCTGCAAGAACTTTCTTTTTTAAATGGAGCAAAGACAAGCAGTCTGAAAATTCAAACTCAGGACATTTATAAGAAGTGAAAGTGATCGGGTAACTATGAACTTTCGTTAACAGATCTTTTATTATTGCTTATTATAAGTAAACTTTAATTTATTGTTCAAAGCATTATTTTTTTTCTTTTGATACAGAAACATTAAGGGCTTGTTTATCTATAGTTATTCTCAATATCACATAACATAACACAAATACAGTTTAAATCTTTAAACTTAAATGTTCATTTTTTTTTTTATTATATTGTAATATTGAAATGTTTTTTTTTAATTGTTCTTCAGTTGTTATGATAATGAGCAACCTATAAATATATGCATTTATAATGGGTTTTTTTTTATTTTATCTTGTTGCATATTAAAATTGATATAATGTATTTTATTTTATTTTGCTAAAAGGTTGCACAAATATTTTTTATATATATGTAATTTATGTATTAATCTCTAATATAGGGGTATACATTTTAAACATATATGTTAACATTACCGAATGTGTGTAATTGCTTATACAAACACGTCAAAAGAATAGGTTATACCTAGTTAGTTTAAATATAGTAAATTATAAAGCAGGAATCACATTTGAATGGAAGTGAAATAAAACACACAAGTTACATATGAAATTTATTTTTATAATATAATAAGTTAGGAAAGTTTTAAGTAAGCATTCCATGAAATATATTTTTTTTTAAATGTCATTTTAAGCCAGCTTATTTTAAAATATCTAAAATGACAAACTTATATATTGAATTTATTTGGTTGTTCTTATATAAATTTTTTGTATTAGTTTTGTATTGAATTAATGTAATAATAAGCCATTTATCTAATTATTAATTTGATTTTAAAGAAAGAAAGAGTAATAGTATTAATCAAATATAATTATATATTTTAATTGATTTCCAAGTTCTTATTAAAAATATTATATTTTCTTGTCTTAATTCTATGGTTTTAAATGATCATCATCATCATCGCTCACAGATATTAGCAATCATCATTCGTAAATATTGAGCAATCACTTGCTAATATTAAGCGCTCACAAAATGTTAAGTAAACTAGAATGTTGATTTACATTTAGGTATTTAAGGGTTAAGCTTGATAATAACCAAGTTTTAATAATTATAGGTGTATAAAGAAAGCTAAAATTATGTTGTGTCCATGAATTATGATCATCCTCATCAAAGATAGATATCGTATTATTGATTAAAATGTTTCAAATAATACTATACAAGAGTTATGATTGCCATCATCATCATTAATAAATTATAATCATTAAATCTAATGTTTAGCATAATTAATATATGTAGTAAATAAAGATTTATGGAAAGATGAATATCATGCATAGAGATTCACGATGATCATTCATCATCACTAGTATTATTAAATCCTGGTTTTAACTATAAAAGTATTTTAGTAAATAACTATAGACTTATATAAATGCTAGTAAATGTAATATTTAAATCTCAGTTTGAAATAGGATAATTTTTAATAAATGCATATGAGTTTATAAAGATTAATTTATTGTTGTGAGTTTATTAATAAGCTATGGCTAGTATCATCATCATTATTAATATCATTATTATTATGATATCACTATTATTATCATTCATCATTATTATCATCATTATCACCTTTATATTGTGATAAATAATCTAGTTAAATGGCCATCAATATTAATAATGGTTTTCACAATGCTTGTTTAGAAGCCATTAATAAGATGATACTTGTCTGTTCATCAATATACATAAAATGAGCTAGCAATGTCTATAAGAGTCTTTGATCTATAATATAAATTTTGGTAATATTGGGATCTTGTAATTTTATCGATATAGATAAAATGTAAGAATGTCATTTTTTCATTAGTCATCCAAGTCATGTGTGATAAAAATGTACCGAATGAGTTTGAACTCAGTACACTCTAAACAGATATTTATCTAGATTTAAAACAATCTAGTGGCGCTCGTGGAAAAACACCTATACTTAGCTAAACTGAATAAAGAGTGATATAATCCCTCTCCAACTTCATAATATTAACTTTATATAATATATATTTTATAAGTTGTCATGAATAGCACCAGTGTGTGCATGTGACCATAAATGGTCTTATATGGTTGGAAAGAAGAATAGGAAGGATTCTTTGCTAAAAGAACCCAGTATGGGAGATAAGCATAATGCACTCCAGGAATCTCAAAGTTGGTAATTTTATTCAGTTGCTATATTTAATATTCTTTTATTTGATGACAATGGCCAGTATGTTTTATTGTTCAAATGACTTCCCCAATATCTAAATATTTTAAGTCTTTAATGATGATATTTTTATTTTCATTGTTGTTATTTTAAGTATTGAGTAATGAGATAATTTATTTATTTCATTATTAGCGTAACAGAATTAATGTTTAGGATAGTTGCAAATGGGCTATAATGTTATATTTAATTAATTATAAACAGACATCCAGATAGAGCATGATATGCATATATTCTTATTTATATGTTAGCATCATCCTTATTTAATTATAAATTGTATTTTGGCTAACACAGTAAATTCATTTCTCATTTAGTTTACTTGGTTACAAATGATGAACCACTGCAGCATATCATTATCCTGTTTAGTGTTTGGTTATTGAATTATGGCAACTATCATTTCATCACTCATCTATTTATCTATACTGTGACAATGTTTACTTACTGTTACAAATAACAGATTAGATAAACATATATGTTAATAATGGATCATTTTCTATCAATTTATTATTATTTCTGTTACAAATGTCTTCTTTCCGTTACAATATATAATATTAAAAATTACCCACAAATCCATTCACTTCCCATCCACCCTTAATATTAAAAGAACTCTTAAATAAGTTAATTGCTTCAGAATAATAAATTTTCAATAATAAAGACTCTTTAATTCTTCTTTTGATTTCATTTCTCTCAAAGAAAACAACCTTAGCTTCATCAAAATCAATAGTGTGGCCAGTATCTTTTTTATGGACATACAAAGCAGACTAAGATATCTATTTTTAACTCTACTTTTATGAATCTTTATTCTTTCATTTAAACTCAAACTACTTTGACCTATGTAAACCTTCTTACAAAATAAACAAGGAATAAAATATACTACACCAGGAATAGTCTTTCTATCAAAAACTTCTTTTGTATTATTTAATAAATTATTCAATGTAACACTCCTTTTCCAAGCAATTTTCTTATTTCCAAACAATTTACTATTTCTACACACAGTACAATTTTATAAGAAGACAATTTAAATGGCAAAGAAATAAAATCATATTTTTCTTTAACCTTTACATCCTTACAAATATTACTATTAAATAAAATACTTTTAACAAAATTTTAAATGGCAAAGAAATAAAATCATATTTTTCTTTAACCTTTACATTACTATTAAATAAAATACTTTTAACAAATTTTGTTAAAAGTATTTTATTTAATAGTAATATTTGTAAGGATGTAAAGGTTAAAGAAAAATATGATCTAAAAAGTATTTTATTTAATAGTAATATTTGTAAGGATGTAAAGGTTAAAGAAAAATATGATTTTATTTCTTTGCTGTTTAAATTGTCTTCTTATAAAATTGTACTGTGTGTAGAAATAGTAAATTGTTTGGAAATAAGAAAATTGCTTGGAAAAGGGGTATTACATTGAATAATTTATTAAATAATACAAAAGAAGTTTTTGATAGAAAGACTATTCCTGGTGTAGTATATTTTATTCCTTGTTTATTTTGTAAGAAGGTTTACATAGGTCAAAGTAGTTTGAGTTTAAATGAAAGAATAAAGGTTCATAAAAGTAGAGTTAAAAATAGATATCTTAGGTCTGCTTTGTATGTCCATGAAAAAGATACTGGCCACACTATTGATTTTGATGAAGCTAAGGTTGTCTTCTTTGAAAGAAATGAAATCAAAAGAAGAATTAAAGAGTCTTTATTATTGAAAATTTATTATTCTGAAGCAATTAACTTATTTAAGAGTTCTTTTAATATTAAGGGTGGATGGGAAGTGAATGGATTTGTGGGTAGTTTTTAATATTATATATATTGTGTAGTTTTTGGTAGTTCTTTACACTTGAGAAGTCTGCTTGTAGCAGTGAAACCTTAGGTTGTGTTTTAATATTATTTTTATGCTGGTCTGGTTTAATTTTGGATTTGGGGTAGTTTTGATTTTATATTGACTAATTTAGCTTTATGCTTGTAATGTTTATATATATATATATATATGCTTGTAATGTTTATATATATATATATATAAATATATTGATATAAGTAGAGTGTTTCAATAAATTGTAAAGCTTATCATATATTGTTGTTTTGTTTTTTAAAAAAATCTAATGGAATGCATTTATACATCGTTAACTTCCCTTTAAAATACACCAAGTTTAATTAGTTAAAACTGGGGGGGGGGCTTTTATTTTTAAAACAATTGATTTTCTATGCAAGATATATATGAAATGGTTATAATTTATGCATGATATGTGGAAGTAAATTTTACAAACAAAATAAAAAGATTATTTCAGAATAATTTAGAAACTTTCCATTCAGTCTTCACATGATCATCTTTTTCCTAGGCATGCACAAGTTATTTTAAAACAATGACAAACTCTCCATATAGTAGCACCAACCAGTGCAAGCCATAATAAACAATGAATGCAGGAAGGTTTGTGCATAAACAGTAGGTACTAGATAGGGATTTTATGCACAAACCTGCTTGCATCCATTAATTACTATGGATTGCACTGGGTAGCACTACTGTATGAAGAGTTTGTCATGATGCGTTATGTGTTAGTGAAGTGGTATTAGATTACTTAGAAAAAGTACAAAGGAAAGTAGGAATACATGCATTAGCTGCACATGTGTGGACAGCAAAGAAGGCAATTCAAGGAGAAATGGGATGGTGAAGTTTTTATATGAAAAATGTAAAAAGCAAAATGAAAATGTTTGGTAGATTGCAGTTTATGGATAATAAAAGAATAGCCAAAATAGTATTTAATTGGGTTATGAGTAAAGGACAGGCAACAAGATGGGTGAGAAAGGTAATGCAGTATGCAGAAGATTTGGATAAAGAATTTATATCAGTATACTTGTACAAAAAGTGGGATGATTGTGTTGGGAGGATTGTTGAGTGTTATAGTGGTAAGGAATGGGATAAAAAAAAGATGCATTAATAAAGAATAGTGAGTTGGAGAGATAAAGAATTAGTATGGAGAATAAAAAGAGTTTAAATATGTATATATAGAAGTAAATGGAACATTGGGTGCGAGTTAATTTATGATAATAGCAAAGAAAGTAGTTTACTGTTTAAGGCTTGAACGGGATCTTTAGCAACAAGGGAATATAAACATAAATAAAAAATATGGGTGATTTAGTCTGCAAGTTGTGTAAGGAAGGCATCTGTTCTGTTAATTCAATGTAAATGCTTGAAAGCAGAAAGATTTACAAATAATGAAGTTATGAAAGAATAAATATAAACAAAGTGATTATACAGAAAGTGGGTTATTGGTTTTTATGCTGGGTTTTGGAAAAGATAAGGGGGATTTAGATATGAAGGCCATGGAGTTGACAAAAATTATGTTTGTGGAAATGGGATGGAGCAGATTATGGGAAAACGTAGTGTGGGAAATGGAAAGGGAAGGTAAAGTGGCTAACAGGTTTCTCTGGGCAGAGGGGTGGAGAAAATCCTGACTCCACATAAGGAGAAGTCACAGTGCATCATATCACATCACATAGAAAAGTGAGAGTTAGTAAAAGTGTAAAAGAGAGGAAAAATCATGCAGAGAATATAAATGTGCTATTAAGAACAAAGAAGTGAGAAAGATGTTAATGATAAATGGGAAAAGTATTTTTTAAAAAAAAGTTGGAGAAAATAAATAATTATAAAAACAAAATGAAATTAAATAGTAAATTGTTGGAGGATATAAGTAAAAGTGGAAGCGATGGGAGTAAATATTTTTGAAAATACACTATTAAAAGAAGGAATGCAGAGGAGAGAGTAATAGTAATACTAGATGATGAGGGAATAGAGTGTAGCTCTAGAGAAAAATTAGAGACAATCTTAAACAAGTATGTAATAGATATAGACAAGATGTTAGTTGTGAAGGACAGAGTGATAACAAACATAAAAGCATATAATGGAAATATTAGGTTTACATAAAATGAACTGAATAAGGCAGGGAAGAAATTGCAAAATGAAAAGGCAAAAGGTTTGATAGACGGGCAGCAGAGATAGTAATAAATTTAGGACGAAGGGCAAAATTAAACCTATTATCACGTTTTAATAAGATGGCACAGAAGAGAGATTTTCCAGATAGTTAAAATATAAGAGTAAGGCTACTATTTAAAAGGAAGAGTAAAGATCATAGAAAGTTAAGTAATTATAGACTAATAGCAGTAACGTCTGTTATATAAAAGTTTTCACATATATGGTGGCTGGAAAAGTTGCAAAATGGATGGAAGAAAATAATATAGTGAAATAAATGCAAGGAAGTTTTTGATTGGATAGGCATATAGAAGATAATTTATTTGTATTTACACAACTTATAGATAAGATAAAAATACAGGGAGGTAGACAGTTAAAAATGATTTTTGTAGATATAGAGAAGGCACATGATAGAGTAAATAGAAATAGATTATGGGTAAGTTTAGTAAATTTGGGAATGGATGGAGCTTTAGTGGATTTTATAAAGAGATTGTATGAAAATAATTGCTATATGAATCAATTAGGGAATATAGAATTGGTTAAAGTTAAAAATGGGGTGGGACTAAGGCAAGGATGCCCTATGTCACATATTTTGTTTTTGTTGTATTTCAGAGAAATGGAGAGAGCAATAGAAAGACTAGGAAGAGGGATAGAGATACCATTAATAGGTGGCAAGGGAGTCTACACATTATCTGGTCTTTTTTTTTTGCAGATAATGTCTTCTTGTGCAAAGAAAGAAGGGAAGATATGGAAGTTATCTTAAGGACATGTGCAAGGGTGGATAAAGAGATGGGGATTAAATTTAGTAAAGAAAAATCAAAAGTAATGATGATTAATACTGGGGAAAGAGAAGACAGAGGATTTTTATTGGGGGATATAAAGTTAAGTGTGGTGAATAGGTATACCTACTTGGGAATCATATTAACTAATCAAAGAAATTGCTTGGATGGGAGAAAAAATTGATAAATGAAGCAAAGAAAAGAAAGGGACTGATACAGAAATTAACAGTGTTTTCATATAATAAATATGATGTAGCTAGAATTGTATGGAAGGGAGTGGCAGTAGCAGAGTTAGCATATAGTAATAATGATGTATTGTGTGTTTGTAAAGGGGTGTTAGATTACTTAAAAAAGTTACTAAGAGAAGTAGGAAGACATGCAGTAGATGTAGATGTATGGATGGCAAAGAAGGCAATTCAAGGAGAAATGGGAAGTCAAGTTTGTATAGGAGAGATGCATAGGAGAGATGCAAAAAGCAAAATGAAAATATTTGGTAGATTGCAGTTTATGGATAATACAAGAATAACCAAAATAGTATTTAATTGGGTTATGAGTGAAGGGCAGGCAACAAGATGAGTGAGAAAGGTGGTATGGTATGCAGAAGATTTGGATAAAGAATTCATGTCAGTATACTTATACAAAAGATGGAATGATTGTGAATTGTTGAGTGTTATAGTGGCAAGGAATGGGATAGAGGAATATATGCATTAATAAAAAATAAGGAGTTGGGAGAGATAACTTAAAAAGAGTTTAAAAATATATAGAAGTAAACAGAATATTGGATGCAAGTTAATTTATGATAATAGCAAGGAAAGTAGTTTACTGTTTAAGGCTCGAACAGGATCTTTAGCAACAAGGGAATATACACATAAACAGAAAAATGTGAATGATTTAGACTGCAAGTTATGTAAGGAAGGCATAGAAAATATTAGACATCTGTTAATTGAATGTAAATGCTTGCAAGCAAAAAGAGTACAAATAAAGAAGTTGTGGAAGAATAAATATAAAGAAAGTGATTATAGAGAAAGTGGGTTCTTGGTTTTTATATTGGGTTTGGGAAAACATAAGGAGGATTTAGATATAAAGACCATGGAATTGACAAAGATTATGTTGTGGAAGTGAGACGGAGCAGGATAGAGAAGAATATGGGAAAAACTTAGGGTGGAAAATGGAAAGGTAAAGTGGCTAACAGATTTCTCTGGGCATAGTAGCCAAGAGATTCCTGACTCTGAAGAAGGAGAAGTCACAGTACATCACATCACTGTCTGTTCCATTCAGACTTGGTTTTTAACTTGGATAAAAATATATATTTTATTTCACACTTCTTTTTTTGTAAAACTTTAATGATTGTTGTTGTCTCCATAACAACAATCATTCTTTGCGACCTTGATATTCTTTAACTTATGGATAAAAATATATATTTTATTTCACACTTCTTTTTTTGTAAAACTTTAATGATTGTTGTTGTCTCCATAACAACAATCATTCTTTGCAACCTTGATATTCTTTAACTTATATTCCCAATTTGTACAGTCTTATTCACATTACCTTGCTACTTGCTTCTTAGAAAAACTTTATGGTTGCTGTTTCCCCCACAACCAGATTCCATTCTTTTCTATTTTAACATTTTTCTAGCTCATATTCTTACTTCTCATAGCCTCATTCACATTACCATTCTACTTTTATGTATAGGATTTCCTATTTTTCTTAGATAGTGTCCATATCAATACTTGCTAATTCTCCATTCTCTTCATACCTCATTCCTCACTTTAACTACTTCAGTTTTCTTTATATCTCTTTTTAAAAAGTCCATTACAGTGGCCAGTTATTTTTCTCTATTTGTTTATATATCTCATTTCACTGCATTCAATATCATATCACACTCTGAAAGATATGTGGAAATATTCTTTATGTTGCCTTTCTTATCTTTTAAACTGAATTCAAAGATCATGTAAAACTCCTGTCAAATTGAATACTCTCATTTCCTAACATAAACATTACCATTTTATCATTTTCATTTTTAGACCTATATCAATGAAATTTATAACTCTAACGCTTATATCATCTTATTTTCTTTTCTTAAACCATTAGATTATTCACATTATATAATATCTTACAATCTTGTTAATCCTGTGCCAGTTTTATGCTAAATATGCATTATACAAAACAAGTTATAAATTGCATCCCTAAATAGACTTTAAATTTCTGTAAGATTTTTCTTGTTATTTATTCCAGTTGTCTTATTTTCACGCAACTTGATAAAAGCTTATTGATTTAATCTTCATTAATTATTTCCATAATAGAAATATTATATATATAAAGAGAATACAGATAGTGCCTTACCGCACAGAAAATTTTAATTTAGTAAATCGAACGATTTCTGGTATTAAATGATTATTACTCTATAAAACCCATAAAATACAAAACAAAGATTATTAAAGAAAGTATCATGGAGAGTTGATAAAATAACCCAGTCATTTACTGTATTTAATTAAGTTGGGTCTAAGCAGAAGCAGAAATGGGAATCACTCAAAAACAAATTATTTATTTAAAAAAAAAAATTGAAAATAAGTGAGTATGAGAAATTTTGTAATCTCCAATTGTATTATAAAAAAGTTTAATACTTTATTACAATAAAATAGTATCTAGAATTATGTGCTATTCATAATTATTTTTTTTGTAAAAAGTATAAATTTGAAAATGTTTTCCATCGTTGTAAATTTGAAACAAGCCGTACTATTTGTAAAATTTTCACTAGCAAGAACATTTCATTTGAAAATTGTAATAATTTTATTCATAATTAATTATTCGGTGGTGCAATCAAAATGGTTTGATTTAAAAAAAAAAAAAAATGTAAAAAATTATAAAATTTCAAAGTTGGTTAAAAAAAATAACTAGCTTTTTTTTGAAGTTTTATTAGTCCAATACATAGCTTCAGAAAATAAGCCTGAAATAGTTAACATAACATTAATTGACAAAAATATAATTTGTTAATTATTGAAATTAAAATTTAAAAAACAACAGATTATATAACAAATATATTTATATTTAATCTTGTCTGTATCATGAGGTGAGAGAACATATAAAGCCTGAATTCAAATATTAAATATAACTGATGTTCCAATAGAAAACAGTGGCATACTAATTAGATTTCCACAGATTATGTTCATGAATAAATTTAAAGGCAAATAAATCTCCACCTCCAAAATTCAGAAAATCGTCATTAGTGATACAATATCAAGAAAAATTACTATATTAATAGTAGCAGTGAGTGAAGAAAGTTTTATGATTACTTGCCCCAAAACTCTGCCTTTTTGAAGATGATACCACGACAATGAAGCTTGCTTATTGTCCACAGTAGGATTATGACTAAAATTAATCACCATCGCTTATAAAAATAATATCTACAAGTACAATAATACAGAAGTAGTTTATTGCTCTTATGAAATTATATAACTTTAATATGTAAAATAACAGAGACCAAGCAACACAACTATCTTTATTTGCTGTAGCTTATTACTGAAACTGACATTTAGGTAAGATATGGTCAATTTTTAAAAAGGATTTAAATATATAGTGAATGTTGCGTGTATATGTGATAAAATCATATGAATGAAAGTACAAATAAGAGTATACATTAATTCAATCACTGCATATAATAAATGTTCTACAAAAAGTAAAAAAAAACGATTAAAAACATATGTTAGTAGCAATCATTTGAAGACAGCTATATAAAACTGTATAAACCTCTTAAATAATATCAATAACAAAACCCATGTGTGTTTTTTGGCAAATATTATCTACAAACATCTTATCAAATATGAATTATTCAGACACAACACATTTATTTACTATAAACTTGAATATCATAAAATATGTTAGCAAATAACATTTTTTATGCTGCTATATAATTTTGCTTTAGTTTGTATATATATATGTTGATAATTTCTTTAGCAGCTATTTATCTTTCTTATACATGCTGAAAGCCATGGGATTATTTCTACTTCAGTGTTATTAATATTACTGTATATTTTTTTTTTTGTAGAAAGATATTTGTTGCTTTTACTATTAAAACATTAACTGAAATTATCATCTTTGTATTTATTCTTTGCTATATTTTGAGCAATTTATGTATATGCCATTCTTCAAAGTGTATTTTACTTTTATAGACATACTGATTACTAGTCATCAAATTACAATAACATACTCTTATTAACTTTGGCATCACATTTGTTTAACAACTATCAGTACTGATTCTCAAGTGAATGCTGTGTCAATTACTTCTTCAATGTAATGAACAAATCACATTTGATACAAATAGTGATTTCAAGATTACACAAATTTTAAAGCATGGAATAATCACAACCCAATCTAATATTATTAAACATTATGGTAAAATAGTTTAAGGCAGTGTAGCCAGTTGGCTACATAGCTCCACTAAGAAAAATAAATAATTAAATAGTTGGCAACATATTCCTCAGATATGAGTATATAAAAAAATTTAATTAATTAATGGGGGAAATAATATTTAATTTTCCTATACATATTTTTAATGGGTCTTTATTTAACTCAATATTTTTTTAAGTCCCCAATATGATAGTATGAGAATGCTCAAACATTAAATATATTTAGGAGTATTTTTTTTTTTAAAGAAAAAGAGAGAAAGAAAGAGAGAAAAAAAGAGAGAAAGAGAGGGGAAGGAGGGAGAGGGAGAGAGAGAAGGAGAGGAACAGAGGAAGGGGAGAGAGAGGGAGGGGAGAGAGGGAGTGAAGAGAGGGGGAGAGAGGGGAAAAGAAAGGGAGAGAGGGGAAGAGAGAGAGGGAAAAACAAAATAAGATTTTAATACTTTTGTAAATTTTATTTTTAATTAATCAGAATTGTTTTTTTCTTCATCTCTCTTTGATGAAAAAGAAAAAAATCAAATCAGTGCAATTAACTAATTATTTTGTTTGTTTGCTTTTTTGTTGCAAGAAAATTTGGTTTTTAATTATAAAGAAATATCAATAATTTTATAATATTAATTTAAGTTGTTGACTTGTTTTCAATATCTAATAATTAAGAAGGGAATTGGTTGAATAATTGTATTTTGGAAATTTTTTCTAATTGGTTGTCATGAAAATTATCATGTAAAAGACAGATTGTAATTGGTTTATAGGCAAGATTGTTCTAAAAAAAATACATGTGGGGATGTAAATAAGTGATAATACTCAAGTGTCTGGAGAGGATATTTCCTAACTTAACTGTTGAAGAGAGAGCAGCCAACCTTTTCCTGCTGCTGAAAAAGACAATATGAGAAGAAATAAATTCCTAACTGAAGAGAAAGCAGTAAAATCTTAATCCTGCTACTGAAAAAACAGCATTCCTAACTTAACTGTTGAAGAGAAAGCAGTGAACTTTTAATCCAACTGCTAAAGAAGAAAAAAGCAGGAGTCTTTACCAAGCTGTGGCATAATGAAGAAGGAATATTTACCAAACTGTTGAATAAAATAAGCGTTTTATCAAACTTTTGGCATACTTTGAGTTTAGCACTAAAATGGTTTGTAAAATGAAAACTATGTTAGATTCAGCTAAAAGTTAGGCATCACCTTCCTCCATGTAACCTACCTTCCCTGGAATAAAACTGTAGAGAAGGTAGTCTGCAATCTTTCATTCAACCAAGAGCATCAGTTTCTGTATGTCAGTCTCACTTGGAAAATAAAAAAATCCAATGGACAAAATTTGCTATTTTTTTGTTTACTTGGAATTTCTTGTTACAAACCAGGAAAAGGATGCCTTACCTTATGCACATGTCCAAGAAGCTTTGAGGAGCTCAATTAAAAAAAAAACTGGAAAATGCAACTGGAAAGGACTCCATCAATACTAAATCCATGGTTAGAGGTGTTGTTTTTTTGGTGTGAGCATACTATATTTTTATTAATAGAAAATTTGTTTTTGTTTCATAAATGTAATAAGTTTTTTGAGTTATGTAAGAATTGATAATATTAAATACTTGACTACGTTAAAATATATTAAATTGCTAGACATTTGTTTCTTTTTTCTAAAACCCAACCAAATTTCTATTACAAATAGTGAAATAATTTTTAAAAAGAAAAAATCTGTTGTAAAGTTAAGACAAATTTTCTTGCTAAGCTGAATCAAAGATTGTTATCTTTGATTCTGAACATGTTAATTAATTCTTAAATATTTTAAAGAAACTGAACAAAAGATTGTTATCTGAAATATTGTAAAAATAAAAAGAAGATTATTAACTATTTTAAAGAAATAGCTTAATGAATTTAGAATTAATTTTATGACTAACATCAACTGATTTTTTAATATAATTTTATCAAACTGTAAAATTTATTTATTTTTTTGATGAAGTGGATGTTGAGATTACCTACTATCATGCCATTTTTGTTTTTATGGTTAATTAGATATTAAATAATTGTTTTAAAAAAAAATTTTAAGTCTTAATTTCTTTATTCTATCTAATTCTTGTTTCATAAAGTACATACAGTGTGTGTGACCTATTCTAGGATTTAGTTTTTTTTATGATCCCAATAAAATGAATTATTTATAAGTAGAGGAAGTCCATGATTTGCTTAAGGTTATTTATAATAAGCTAATTTATTTATTTATTTCCCTCTTACAATAATAAATTAGAGTTCTCACTTCCTGAGCTATATCTGTGCATAACAGCTATATAGAATAAGGGGTGTATATATACTTAGTGTATGGGCATCCAGTTGATGATGATGATTATGATTATTATCCTGGATTGGCAAAAGAGAATATTCTTTAAAATCCATGCATTTATTTTAGTTTAGTCTTTATTAGATCTTAAGTTTACAATGGACAGTACATCAAAAGTACTAAGTGGGCAGAGCATTGATGATAATCAGCATGTTTTAATATCCAGCATTATTTTTTGTTGGTTGTATACTTATGAATTAGCACTAAAGTTTGTGCATCCAATTTATGGTTTCTATGATCTGCCCCAAGCTGGCAAGGGCTAAATAAGTAACCTGGTCATCCCCAGATTGACTATTGATTTATTTTTATTGTTAATCATTCACAATGATGAATGAGTATTGCTTATCCTTATTTATAATGCTGGTGAATTTATGGTTAATGATACTGATAGTGCTGTAGTGAGTTAACTGGGCTAATCTCTTAGAATAATATCATGATCATCCCATGATACTAAATTTTATTTTTTATTTGAGGACCAACAAACAACTCAGATCCCTGATAGTTGAAACCCTGATTATCCATAGTTAAAAATGGCTACCCAAGTGATGATCATTGATAGTCACATAATGCTGACCATCACCTCAGCTATGACCCCTTATTTTCCTATAGTGTTACAGCAGAGATAAAATCAACTACATAAAATAATACATATTAATTAAAAATAATTAATCCATTATATTATAATCCAAATGTATATAGTGTTAAATTGAAAATAATGCATAAATAACTAACTCAACAATGTTTAACAAACTAGTCAATCAAATTGCCATTAATACATACCAACTTTGCATTGTGATAAAATGACTAAGCTATGCTAGTGGGTATGATAAAATGACTAAGCTAAAGAGATACTTACATATTATTCTGGTAGTAAAATTTCACTTACGTATTAGTCTGGTAATATTTATTTGGAAAAATGATGACATAACTTTATTTACTGGAAATGATACAAACATCTACTAACATGGATTTACATTTTTTGGATACTTTGATATTAATCCTGCAACACAGAGCATGTATTAGACTTGCTGTGCCTTTTCACATTTGTATCAATCTGCTGATAACTTTGTAATCTTGTGATCTGAACAAAATAACATGTACACAGATCTTGTACATGATATTTTTTGCAAAAAAGTAACATGTACATGGATCTTGTACATGATATTTTCACAAGATTTACTAAGTTATTGGCAGGTTGATATGTACATATTCCATGTTGCAGGACTAAAAAAAACTAAAAGTATAAAAAATAATATTAAAAACAGCATTATAAAACAACTTTTGAGAAATAAATGGATATTAAAAAGACAATTTTAAAACAATTTTGAGAAAGAAACTGATATTAAAAAGACCACTTTTAAAGTATAAAAAATAATATTAAAAACAGCATTTTAAAACAAATGGATATTGAAAAGATGATTTCAAAACAATTTTGAGGAAGAAATGGATATTAAAAAGATCATTTTTAAAAAATATTAATTTGCCATACACAAATATATACAAGTTTCACACTAACATGTTTAAAATGTATAATGATATATAAATCGATATTAAAAACAATATTTTAAACAAAAAAAAATTGATTTGCGATCTTAAATAAATGATGTCATTACGCCAAAAAATGTTATTTTAAATATGCACAAAACAATCACTAAATTATAATTTTTTTAAAAATTATTTACAAAAACACATAAAATATACATATACGTGACTTGCTGTGTAATATATAACAGGAATTGTTGCTTTGAAGCAACAAATTTGACATTTACTTCTACAACACAAAATGGAAATTTGAAGTAAAAATCCCCCCCTTCCCCATGGTGTTTTATTAAACACGTGATTGTATAGAGTATGCCAGGATTTCCTACAGAAATGCTAATAAATATATTTTTTTAAAAGAAAAATAACAATAAAAAAAAATACACAAAAATAAAGAAATATAAGACTTATTAAATTTTCATCCTGGCGCATTTGAAATCAACAACGCAATAGCTGTTGTCAGAAATAAATCTGAACAATGTTGAAATATTACAAAAAAAGAGAGACTGTTGATACAAATAAACCTGTTTTCACATGTTATTGGATATCATCACAGGGTTTATTTCCTTTCAATTTGACATCATCGCAAGATTACACATTTATTGTAGATGTAAAAAGGCATCTTATCAACCCTATGTTGCAGAATTAATACCAAAGTAGCATTTTTTGTGATAAATTATCTTCTACTATCTAAATTTATAAAGATTTTTTATTTTGAAAAATAGCCACCTATAACATTATTTAGTGGAAATGAAACACACATTTACGCTTTTGTGAGAAATGATCATCCAACAAGTAAACTTTTAGCAATCTAAATTTATTAACCATGCAATGCTGTCCATTTACAAAATGTTGTTTCTTAGCATTACTTTGGTGGACTGAACTTTATCTCGAACTATATTCCGTTATGAATGATTACTTTCTTACAACTATCCTGAATGAAAGACTGACATTGTTTATCTGAACTGTGGACATAAAGTGTGATATCATGGGTAAAATTAGCAGCAAAACCAACAATTTGACTAATAACTTTCTCCTCATTGGATTATTATCTAATATTCACATACAAAATTAATTCATTTCCTTTTTAGAAGATTGTAAATCTGTTTAATTAGGTGTTTATATACATATTTATTTCTGCTAGTGACTTTTTGACTTTCATCACCATTGGACTAATGGATAAGCACCGCCATAGAGAATAAATGCTTCATCATTTATCTTTTGTGGGCAGCTTGATTGTGAAAACATTCAAATTAACAGTTGATTGTTTTTATTAGGGTAAGAAATTATTAATTAATATGATTAATTATGCAATTAAACTTATTTTTAAACAGATTTTGGAATAAGGAGATAAATCCTTGAATAAACAATAATTTATTAATAGTTTCGGTTTAACAATAGTCTATTCAGATGGAGCTCACTTTTATAAACACACGTACTTGCCTATTGGAGATAAAGTAGTTAAATTTCCCAAAGAAGAAAATACAATCACAATTAAACATTCTACATTTTCTCTCTTTTAAAATTTTTTAAGAGTGAATATAAAAGAACCATTTCAAAATTTAATTTCAATGTAGAATTTGAAAATAAAAAATAGATTTTTTTTTGACATAATATAATATTTATACTTTTTTGCTCAATGATTTATGGAAAATAAGAACTAAAAAAGAGTTAAATGATTATAAGTTAAAACATAAAATAATGGAATATCATAATTTAGATGGGTTATATAATCTTCAAAAATTGATCAAAGTGAAAACCTCATTTGAAATTAATACAACTGAAAAAATGTGAAGCAAAAAAAGTCAACTAAAGAAAATGAAAGATAACTCTCCATACAGTACAGCAGTGCCACCCAGTGCAAGCCTTAGTAATCAATGTATGCAAGAAATTTTTTACATAAAATCCCTATCTAGTATCTAGTCATCCAATATCACCAAACTAGTTTCTAGCTTGTGGCTTTCATTAGTGAAAAGATTTGAATCAGAGAGCACTGTACCTAGATCTAAGGATCTAATGCAGCCCATCAGCTGATATCCTTTACCTATTTAGTTAATTATAAAGCTAAGAGTCTAAGATGAAACCACAGTAAGGTATCAATCTAAGCTTATTCACTTGTATAGTCATATAGATCTGACCCCAGTTCAGCATCTATACATTTTGTTGTCTTAAACTACAGTCACCATAATCCTATAAAACAGTAATGGTATAAAACCATCAAAACATCACATAATCAACATTTTGTATGCTTACACAAACTATTAATAAAAATAGCAAACTCTCCATAAGTAGTGCCATCCAGTATAAGCCTTAGTAATCAATGGATGTGAGAAGGTTTGGATCTATATGATTATACAAGCAAATGAGCTTCAAGTGAAAACATCAGTGTTTTCATCTTGGGCTCCTAGCTTTATAGTTAAGTAAATAGGCAAGCAGTGGCTGCTGTAATGTTGCATTAGATTCTAAGATCTGGATGCAGTGCTCTGAGATCCAAGGCTCTTCACTATTGAAAACCATGAGCTAGAAATTAGTCTGGGAATATTGGATGAGTAGGCACTAGATAGGAACTTTATGCAAATATCTTCTTGCATGCATTGATTTATTACGATTGGCACCAGGGACACTACTGTATGGAGAGTTTACTACTGTTATTAACAGATTATATAAGCATGGGAAAAGGTGATCATGTGATGTTTTGTTGTTTTGATACAAAATATCCTTATTATTAATCCTGCTGTAAAAAAAATCCTTTCTAAAATTCAACAATTAAAATGGATGATTTTAATTCCTACAAATGACAAAAAATGTTTTAAAATGAAATAAATTTGTGATTGCTAGATACTGTAACCAATTAATATAACACACACACACATACAAAAAGGGAAATCAATACATTAATAATATAATAACTGAAACACAGGCTTATTACATACCTGTGTCTATATATGTAATGTATAGGGTATATGAGCACAAACTTTCACACGTCCCACCAATCTCCACTCTATCTAATAACACTGATACACTCAAGCACATATATATTACATATATAGACACAGGTATGTAATAAGCCTGTGTTTCAGTTATTACATTGCAGAGATGTCTGCCCATCCTTGCATATGTATTAAACGGATTATGTCCTGTACATATGGGATTTAGATTGACCCTAGGTCAACATGGGTGTGACAAGAATCTCGGCCTCAGGGTGGCCTTTGAGCATTCCATCATCAGATTTTCAATTGGTTGGAGGGTTGAAGAGTTGGAATGTGTAGTAGATTGGAGCCTGTCCATTAAAGTATGAAGATTGTCTATCTTAATATATATCTGAGCACTTATAGTATATATGTGTGGGAGATGATAATCTGGACCAACTGATGATTGCTGTTTTAGCATGAAATACGTATTGTAATGGGCACAGACGTCGTTACATTGTTTTTTTATTAGTAAACATGAAAAAAATAAAAGTTCGTAAATAAAAATTTCTTTTTTAAAAATTAAAAATTAAAATATCATCTTAAACTCGTATATATATAAATTCGCACAGATAAAAAAAAATTATTAAAATAAAACTTTATTAAAAATAGAAAAACTAAAATCTTTCAACAAAAAGATTTAGAGATAAAAATATCTTTAAGTTTGGAAAACACATTAATTAATCAGAAATGGAAATGATTATTTTAATTAGTCAAAGTGAACTAGCCTGTGGGCATTTAAATGTATAAGCAACGGTCAGATAGGAAAACAATAGAAACTAATAGCAAATGAGAGAAATCCATCGGAAAATCGGACCTCAATGGAAGGATCATCATCAACGATGACGTAATGTCCATTGGATCCTAAAGGTAATATAAAAGGAAAAGTTTGGAAATTATTAGTTAGTTATTATTAAGAGATGTGACTATATGTGTTAGTGCGGAGTTGAAGGAGAAGGGATTGAAAGATGCACTCTTCAATCCCTTCAGTTGTTATAAAAAAAAGAAAAGAAATGAAACATCGCTTTTTTATACTGAGGACAACAGGATCATCGGGGGATTTAACGTGGATTCCAAATGGCATGCAATGGATAAAAAGGAACGTTTTAAAAATCGTAAAAACTTTAAAAACATTTTGAAACACTAAGAACTTTAAAATATAAACTTTCTCAGTCTTTAATTTATAAGAAATAGAATCCTATCTGACCAACGTTATTTATTAATTAATTATAATTTTATTTAATGTATTTCTTTTGTAAAATCATTTCCATTTTTTTTTTGTTCTTTAAGTTTATTTATGATTTTTGTTGTGCGATAAATTAAATTATATAAATGTTAAACTTAAGTCGGGTGTGAACGGCTATAGAGATTTGTAAAGTTATATTAGGGGAGGGTACTCTTAGGTTATTTGTTTCATAGTTAAATTGGGTCAATGGATTGGATATATTGGTGTCATTAGTAGATGTAGTATGAGATCTGCTATGGGCAGGATTGCAAATATATGCCACACACCTTCTGTTTGCCTATGGATGGGTTTGTAAGTCGGCAAAGGACCGCAGTCCATTCCTATGGATTTTTTTGTTTATTGTTCTACTCACCAACAAATGTAGCATTCCTGTTGGTAGAGAGACAATGTCTTCTCTAACTCTACTTACTGTTCAGATGTACATTCCTGACAGTATAGTATTTTGTGCTGTCGTATTTTCATTCTACATTGAATACATAAATGTATCAGAAGGATTGGAGCCGGTTTGACTGTGAACTTTTGGCCTAAGGTTAAATAAAGATAGAATATTTTCTTTCAAATGCAAATCTATGTAGTCTATTCATACTCGACACTCTAAATAAAAATGCATTAAATTTAAGTTGGGTATGGAAGTTGCATGGATTCGTTATCGGTTAATTATGTTTTTGGTTTTCATATTTGATCAAAATATATAGACATTCAGTAAATAATGATACCTTACGGTATCTAAAATGTATTTATTCTGATGTCTTTTAAGTTATTGGTGCCACTGCGATATCTTATGATGAATACCAGTGGGTTTTTTGTATTCCCTATGCAATTGTCGGTATCAATGATTTTGTATTTTGATCGTTTATGTTTATTTTGAAATGTTTTTGACCATGTAATCTATGTAACCGATCTATACTCATCATTTTAAAAACACATTTTATAAATCCGTCTGTGTGAACTTATATTTAAAATGTAAATTTATAAAAATTAAAATGTAAATTAAAATCAAAGTTAAAATGTAAATTAAATTTTAAAATGTAAACATGCTAAAATAATAATGTTAAATTATATATATATGTGCGTAAATAAATGTTTGTATGTTAATTACTGGCAGTGGCTTATTTTATTCTTTTTTTAAAAAATTATTCTTAGATAAGAATTTATAAAATATAAATCTCTGCTGTTCCACTGAGCTAGTGACAATGGGCTAACGATGAGATATCTTTAAAATAAACCGGATATCTTTAAAATAAAAAAAATTTTTTTTGACTTACGTATCTGCCTACTTTATAAATTTTTCTAGGTTCAAATGCCTAGATGGCGCCCTGCAGTGCAGTTTACGTTAAGTCAATCTCTCTGGATCATTATAACTGGTGCCCAACATGGGGCCTAAACCCACGACCCTGAGATTAAGAGTCTCATGCTCTTTTGCAATGTTTCACTGTATAATTAAACTCTTGGAGAAACAAACTCCAGTGAACTAGTTGGCTATTAGTGAGATAGCTGTGATTTAGAAATTGAAGACTCTTGTGGTCCATAATTACTATCACTTCAGAGCCTAATAGCATAGGGTCAAATTTCTCAAATGCCCATACAATTGCAAGGGCTTCTTTTTCTGTAACTGTAATTACATTCAGCTCCTTTCAACAACCTGCTTATGAAGTACAGGACTCCTATCTGACCATCTTGCTGAACTTGGGATAGTGTGACACCCAATCCATATGTACTGCTATCATTTTAAAGTATAAAGGGTTTGTCGAAGTCTGGGTATGCCAGCACTACTTGTTTTATAAAACTTTTCTTAATCTCAGTGAATGCTTCCTCTTGTTCACTGGTCCAGTTCCAATGGGTATCTTTCCTGAGTAATCTTAGTAAAGGTTCCATTCGGTCAGCAAATTTTTCACAGAATCTGTTATAAAAGTTGCACAGTCCTAAAAAGGACCGAATATGCTTTCCTGTTTTAGGTACAGAGAAGTCATTTATTGCACTGATTTTATCATGGTGAGGTTTGATTCCTGTTCGTCCCACCAAATGACCCAAAAATTCTATCTCCTCAGAGATCCAATATACTCTTTTTCAGATTGATTTTGATTCCTTTAGCTTCACATTCTGCAAAAAATATTTGTAAGTGTTCTTCCAGAGATGTGGATGCTACCACGACATCGTCCACATATATTGTTAAAATTTTCTTGATTTCCTGAGACAAAACTTGGTCCAAACATTGTAGTAAACTTGCACCGCTATTAACTAATCCAAAAGGCATTCGATTAAATTGATATATGTGGCCTCCATATCTAAAAGCTGTGTATTTGCGATCTGTGTGATGTAATTCTATCTGCCAGTAGCTAGCAGTTAAGTCAAATGTGGAAAATATTATTTTGTCTTTAAATTTCATGATAATTCTTGCATACGAGGTGGAACAGTACAATCTGGTATTGTCACCCTGTTAAGTTGGCGTGCATCAAGGCATAACCGCATGGATCCATTTTTCTTTCTGACCACCACTAGGGGGTTACAGTATGGGGAAAAGCATTTATCAATGATGCCCCATTTCAACATTTGTTCCAGTTGTTTCTCCACCTCCTCCTTAAATTTGTGTGGTATGGGGTAGGATCGCGCTTGGAACGGTTCTCCTGGTTTCAACCTGATTCTTTGTTTATATCCTTTAATGAGCCCAGGACTATCAGAAAATATGTTTTATAAGTATAAAGCATAGATTTGAGTTTTTCTGTCTCAGTGGCAGAAGTCAGATTTGCTCCATTTGCCTTTTCTTCCATCAGCTCCATGTCCAGTTGGGTCATACAACATGCCTCAGTATCCTCATGTAAGTGGGGTTTTAGCATTTCAATTTGTTTGTCATTGCACACTACCAGCCGTTGTTCATAATCTAAAATGCATCTGTTTTTGTGTAGGAAATCTGAACCCAACACAACTTCATGGATAAGACTGGTCATTATTAAAAACACTTGGTATACCATCTTATGCTGCATGTGCATCTGAACCCAAATTTGCTTAGGCAGAAGTTTTGCTTTCCAGTTGTTTGCTAATGTTATTTGAGCTGCCTTCGAAGGTAAGATTTCTATGCTTGGGTTTTTTGTTACAATGCAGTGGTATAGATCTTCTGATATTACAGATATTTGACTGCCCGAATCCAGCATGGCCGTGACTTCAAGTCCCTCCATTGTCAGACTGATCTTGGGACAACTTTGTGGAGCATATTCAGGCACTCTATCTTCCCATGACCATATCAAGTTTGATATTTTTTTGTCCATATTAGACCATGATTTTATGATGTGGCCACAGAACTCATTTTTGTTCCTGTTTGTGTGATTGGTATGTTTATCTTCCCAAACATTTGCTGATAGCTTGTATTGCTTGCTCATGTCTATCTCATTTAATAATTCATCCATTTGTTGCATTGAATCTGTCCTTGCAGTAAGCACCATTTGTTCAACATGAAGTGGCAAATTATGGCGGATTATCCTGACAATATGCCCTTCTGATATGTGGCATGCTTTCAGTGTCTGAAGTTTTGCTGCTTGTCTTCTGAAAAATTTCGAATAATTTTCGCCAGTATTCTCTTTATATTTTTCCTGCATGACTTGTTGCAGGATCATATCTTGGCACAGTTCACTCCAAAAACTTTTTAACAATACCTTTTTATAATCTTCAAATGTTTTGGGATGGTGAAAAAAGGACTGCCACCATGTGTGAGCATCACCATGGAGGTGATTGTAGGCAATTGCCAGTTTATCAAAGTCATTAATTTGATTCACTTGGAAATATGTTTCTAAGCTTTTAATATGCTCGATAGGAGCTTCATCTGTTTGTCCCTCAAATACCTTTATTTTTAAAAATTGGTTTATATTGCATGAGTAAAATTGTCTCCTTTCTCTTTCGTGTATCTCATTTTTAAAGCTATAAAATCTTGTTCGATTTCCTTTGACATTTCATGTTTGAACTCCTCCATTCTTTGGTTCGTGTATGCAGTGTTTTCCGAGAGTTGTTGAGTCAGTTCATTTATCTTTTGTGGTATTCTGGCCATTTCTTGTTTTATATTCACTAAAGTTTCTTCCATTATGTTTTACATTTAAAACATAGTTATAAGTATTATTCAGGGACTACATTATAAGTATTTATATTCAGTATATATATATGTTTTAGTTATTGATCAGTTAAATACAGAATCGGTAATATCGGATATTTTATTTTTATTATTAAATTATTTTTTAACTATTTGTCTTATTTTTAAATACGCAGTACACCGAGCACCTAACTCTGTCTTATTCCACTCGCCAATTATTTGTTTTTTTCTATACCCTGTTCCAGTTATTTTGCCCCCTTTTGGAATTAGATCATTATCAATCCATTGAAAAGTTTATCCATGACTTGTATCTGGCGCAGTCTATATATAACAAGTAGACATTAAATTAAGTTAGAAAAACTCAAACATAGCAGTTTAAATCAAATATATTAACAACAAATGCTTGTTAATCAAACATGCTGACAAGAAAGAAATATAAACACATAAGAAATGTCGTGGCAGAAGTGGATGTTAAAAATGCTGATTTTGTTTTTAATCATGTTAGAATCTGTCTTCATTTAAAATTGGGGGAAAAAAAACATTTGGGTTATCATTCAAAATCATATGTTAAATTTAATTTGGTATATAAATATTCATTAGCTTTATAAAATAGATTTTGTATTTTCAAAAATAATATAATATTAACAAATATGACTTTCTAAAATTCATAATAATTAATATGTATGTGTTATAACGATCTGGAGAATAACACTTAATGTAATCTGCTCTACAGGGCGCCATCTAGGCATTTGAACCTAGAAAAATTTATAAAGTAGGCAGATACGTAAGTAAAAAAAATTTTTTTTTTTTTTTTTAAATTTTGATTCCGGTCGTTAGCCCAAGTCACTAGCTCAAGGAGTAGCAGAGATTAAATAATATAATATAAATTCTTATCTAAGAATATATATAAAAAGGAATAAAATAAGCCACTGCCAGTAATTAACATACAAAAATTTATTTACGCACATATATATATATATAAGATTTAACACTATTATTTTAATATGTTTATTTTAACATTTAACATTATTTTTACTTTTATTTTAGATTTTTAATTTACGTTTTAAATTTTATACTATTAATAGTTCGCACAGATTTGTTTAAAAATGTTGAGTATAGATTGGTTACATAGATTCCACGGTCAAAAACATATCAAAATAAACATGAACGATCAAAATACAAAATCATTGATACCATCAATTGCAGAGGGAAATTTATAAGTAACCCAATAGCATTCACCATAAGATGCTTGCATTAACACCAATAACTTAAAAGACATCCGAATAAATACATTTTAGATATTCACCGTAAGGTATCAGTATTTACCGAATGTCTATATATATTTTGATCGAATATGAAAACCAAAAACATAATCAACCGGTCACGAACCCATGCAAGCGTCTATACCCAACTTAAATTTAATGCATCTTTATTTAGAGTGTCGAGTATGAATAGACTACATAGATTTGCATTTGAAAAGAAAACATTCAATCCTTGTTTAACCTTAGGCCAAAGGTTCGCAGTCAAACCAAACTTCAATCCATCTGATATATCAATGTGTTCAATGTAATACGAATACGGCAGCACAATTAGGTTAAGAGAAGAAACTGCTTCTCATCAGATAGGAATATTACATCTATCAGACAAGAAGAGCGATAAAAAAAAAAACTCCATCAAAAGGAACAGTGTTCTACGTCTTATAATCCCTTCCATAGGCAAAACGGAAGTGTGCGGCATATAATAGCGATTCTGCCCATAGCGAATCTCGTACTACATCTACTAATTACACCAATATATCCAATCCATTGACCTAATTCAACTACGAAATGAATAACCTAAGATTACCCTCCCCTAATATAACTTTACAAATCTATATAGCCATTCACGCCCAACTTAAGTTTAATATTTATATAACTAGTTTAATGAAAAACAGAAATCATAATAAAACTTAAAGAACAAATAAATAAATAAATAAATAAATAAATGGAAATGATTTTACAAAAGAAATACATTAAATAAAATTATAACTAATTAATAAATAACGTTGGTCAGATAGGATTCTATTTCTTAATAAATTAAAGACTGAGAAAGTTTATATTTTAAAGTTCTTAGTGTTTCAAAATGTTTTTAAAGTTCTTACGATTTTTTTTTCAACGTTCCTCTTTATTCATTGCATGCCGTTTGGAATCCACATTAAATCCCCCGACGATCCTGTTGTCCTCAGTATAAGAAAAGCGATGTTTCATTTTTCCATTTTTATAACAACTGAAGGAATTGAAAGTGCGTCTTTCAATCCCTTCACCTCGACTCTCCGACTTAACACATCTCAGTCATCTTTTAATAATAATAATAATTTCCAACTTTTCCTTTTATATTAATCTTAAGGATTGACTCAACATTATGTCATCGATGATGGTGGTCTTTTCGCTGAGGTCCGATTCCATAGGGATTTCTTATTATTTGCTAAAAGTTTCTATTGTTTTCCTATCTGATGGTTGTTTATACATTTAAATGCCCAAGGGCTTGTTCACTTGGACTAATTAAAATAATCATTTCCATAACATTAATTAACCTGTTTTCCAAATCCAAAGATATATTTAAAGATAAATTTAAAGATATAATTTTATCTCCAAATCTTTTTAAAATTTAGTTTTAAAATACTTTTTCTTTAATAAAGTTTTATTTTAATAATTTTTCTCATCTGTGCGATTTATATATATACGAGTTTAAGGTAGAATTTATTTTCAATTTTTCTGTCTTAAAAAAAAATATTTTTAAATGCAAACCTTTTATTTTAATGTTTAATAATAATAAAAAATAATGTAACGTCATCTGTGCTCGTTACAGTATATATACTATTGTTACTTTTTATAATAAGATATTTATTTATATAGCGCTATGTTAATAAATTGTAATTATAAAGTCTTTTCATAAAGACTTTATCTTGTATTTAAGAATGAGAGTATTCATTTATTTATAGTTTAAAATCTGTAAAGTGCATATGCATTAGTCTATTGCTACTTTTTGTAATTTATTATTGTTACATGCTAGCAACAGCTACGAGAGTATGTATGCATTTTGGGTATTAATTGTGTAGCCTTGATCAAGTAAAGTTAGTTCTCTACATTCATACAATATTTCTCAAAAGACGAAAATTGCTCATAAGTAAACAAAAATCATGTTGCTTTGAAATATTCACTGATTACAAATCATGTTGAAATAAATTCTTGCTATTGAAATATGCATTAAAATATAATTGACTGTATTATTATTAATACAGAAAAGGCATTTCAAGCTAGTGATGCTATCTTGTAATATTTATTGTTCCACAGAGATATAATTTATTTTCATATAGCTCATTTGCTAGCTATAGAATTGAAAATAATGTGATGCAAGATGTGGCAAAACTACTGACTCCATAGCATGAGTATCAAGGCAATTCCATGTGGTATACGCATAATCATTGTGGCCCCCACTATACAGATACCATTTGAAATCTCTCCTTATTGGTTTTACATGTTTATATTTTCACATAGTACTATGCCCAGTAAATTTAATCAATTGTAACCTTTCTGTACATTAGATTATCAGTTTTTAAAATTTACATTGCACTGCTCTATATATGTAAATGATTACTTGTTACACAAACATGATGCAAGAACAAAAACACTAATACAAATATAAAGATATACCTTTTGAGAATCATTATGTCTATACCCAAAATTACACTACAAAAACAACTTTTTTATATTTAAATTTATATACTGTATAATAAAGAGCATATATTATATAATTTATATAGTACATATACACCAATACAAATGCAAACAAATTAATATACCATTTATCAAATAATTTAAAAAAATTTTAAATATTAAAAATTAAAATCTTAACAATATTCTGCAAAACAACTTTTGTTATATTTGAATTTGTATATGTGAAGAGTGTCTGTATTTCAAATGTTTGCATAATAAAGAGCATAAATGATTTAATATTATATAATTTATATAGTACACACACGCCAATATAAACACAAACAAATTAATATAGCATTTAACAAATAATTTTAAAAAATTAAAAATTAAAATTAATAACTTATGATATTCTGCGATTACATTTATGTCATGTTGAAGGCCTGCCATCATATCCAAATTATCAGCGTATTTTTAATCCACTAAATTAGGATTATATGGCCAATAAAGGTTTTCTGCCTTTATTGCCTCATGTAAACTAATAAATTGGCCAGAAAATAAAAATTAAAAAAATACTTTCATCTAATTTTAAAAATAATTGCAAAAAATTCAAATTTTAACAGATATCAATGTAAGATATATCATTTGAAAGGTAATAGGAAGGAGCATCGAATACTAGGATTTCTAATGACATCATGCTTATAGTTTTTGCATAATTAAAAAAAATACAAAATTTCAACCAGTCAGCTGAAGCAAACGGTGGCCCCGCTTCAATCATTCAAGCAGTTAAGAAAGAAATTGTTTAAAATTTCATTATCATTAGAGTAAATAAATCAAATTTTAAGCGTAAACAGATAATATTTATAATACTTTCAAACAGATACGCTTGTTTTAATTGAGAGTCCCACTGATTGATATTCCATCTGATTGTTCACGTAATGTTAAGATCTGTTTAAAGATTATCATTAAATAACTTTATTCACCCTCAGCTGTATATAAGCTTATCTGTGCTTCTCTGCATATAAATACATCAGCATACATATAACTAATTCTTCATCAAGCTAATGTGGATAAGCTGGTAGACTTCAGACCAGCAAGCTAAGTTTCTGTTAGTGATTTGGCACAATATGGAAAAGGTATAGTCAGGTAAATTGTTGACATTCACTTTATTCCACTTGGTTTAGGTTTTGGTATATTTCAGGCCAGCAAGCTGTTTTGCAGAACACTTTTAACCAAAAGACTGTTTCTTATGAGGCTCCTCGTAGACATCTGACGTCACTCTAACTCTGCCAGTTCTTATGCTAAAAAAATTTGTTTGATAGGTTTTGAATAGGTTTTTAAAAGTTCTGTAAGATGGTGCCCTCTTCCGACTTATTTTACAAGTAAAAAATAAAAAAAACGCATTTAAACCTAAACAAAGAAAGAACATTATTTGTGATTGGTTCTTAGCATGCTCTCAGCTGAAAAAGACATTCTGATTGGCTGGAAAGAACAAAGAAACCGCCTGATCAAAGAAAATAAAGAAAAACGCTGAGATTTTCATTTCGAATGCAATTTTAAGTATTAAAAAAATATAATTTCAGAAATTAAACTAGATTTTTAAAAAAAAAACTAAAAAAACAAAATTATTTTCGAAAAATATTGAAGATTTTAGTAAAAATATTAAAGAAATATTTACTTTTCTATAACGTAAAAGTCGACCTTTTTGTTTATATTATAGCTTTTATGTTGCCGAAATTGAATATTTTAGAATAAATAAATAGCAATTTATTTTTGAAAGAACTTTCGTTCTCTTCATAACCTGAAAAATTAGTAATATACTTTTTATAAACGTATCTGAGTTGAATTTAATATTATAGGCGAATATGTTTTAACAATAGGCTTTGTCTTCAGTTTGTGAGTTGGCCAATTAAAAGATTTGATTTTTACCTCATACAACCAATAATATAATTAGCGGTTAAAAGGTTAAGGCTATGAATTTCAACACAAAGAAGTGGGTTATTTTCCTCCATGTAAAATCAAACCCCACCATTGAACTGTATGTAGAGCAGCTGCTTCCTCCTATCTTGACTTCAGCTACATCTTCATGGGAGCTCTGTCCAACTCTGCTAGCTAACTTTGCAGCTAGTTATTCTACTTCTCAAAAATTTTAAACAGATGTTCACGAACTGAGATTTTTTATCAGTACTTTTTATAAGAGCATCTGAGGTGATAAAAACACTTTAATTGAAAACAGAGTATTTTTTTATCTTTTCAAAAAGATCACTAATCCTTTCAAAAGCAATTTTAAAATTTTACCAAAGGTGTGGATCTACATGTTTTTACTCTCTTCAAATCACTTTTAATTAAAAGCCATTTTTTGTAATTTTTAATCTACAAAGATTTTTAAAAATAGATCAAGAAATGTATACAAGCATTAATAATAAAAAAAATAACCCATGCTTGTTTTTAAGCTCAAAATCAGAATTACAAATAACATAATATTAATATTTATTCAGATCATTTTAAATGTTTATTTCATAATGAAATTTATTTTAAATTCAAAATTATTTAATTCTTTTACTAAGATTATTTTATTCCTGGAAATGTAAAAAAAATATCTACAAAATTTTTTGTTTGTATTTCTAGTTTTCCTTCACTTTATATATGTGCACACAAACAACTATGTTGCTGTGTGCCATGTAACCCAGTTACAATATATATATAATAACATGACATTGTTGAGCTATTATAAGATCAGTACAGTGCATATATTAAATGTGGAATCATTTCTCTTTAATTATATATATATATATTAATATGAAGGATCATTAAACTCCTTGAAATTTGATAATAAAAATTATCTTTGAAACATATCTTGCAAATTTTTATATTATATAATGACTAAATAATTAATTTAAGTAGAACTTAATTGGTGTTTAAACATTTGTATTCAAGTTATTACACATTAATAATCCATTGGCTAATTTGATTATATAATGCTGAAAAAGAACCATTAAACAAATAATTTGAATAGTTATTGTTAAATAATATATAAATAATCATTTGTAAGTCTGATTTGATTCCATTTAACATAAAGATTACAAATATATTTTTAATTTTAACCTGAACAGCTTATTAATCATGTATCAATTTTTATCATCCTGAATGCAATAACTAGATTAGCTGAAAAATTCAATTGTTCTGGCCTGAGTGAAAAAAAAAAGTTTAAGAACAACATCACTCCTATTACTGCCACAGTTATCACATACTTTCATTAGAGAACTGTTCCATCATCATAACAATAGTGATAGCAAGTTAAAACTTAATATATTATATATAAATGTTTAGCACTGTAAATAGAATATATATTACATATTTCCATCATATGATTCATCATTGACAAAATTTAAAATTAAAATAATTTTATTCTTGTCAATTAAAAATATCAATCAATGTAAAATATTTAAAAATAAATTTATTGATTGGTTTAAAAATTCAATCCTTCTGGTGTGATTGTTTAAAACACTTTTCTATATATGGATAAAGAAAAAGATTTAAGGATGGTTTCACTCTTTTTACCAACAGAGTTGTCATATATTTTGGCAAGATAGCAGTTCCTTACCTATAACAACAGTGATGCAAAAATATATTTATACAAATATATGTTTACAAAGAATCTATAATGAATTTGCAAGAACAACATAATAAATTATTTTTTCACAAATTTTTATTTTATTTTATAACTTATTACTTCATTCTTATTTTTTTTCTTCATCCTTCTATATTAATTTTATATATATAATACCCTTGAATTATTATAATTACGCTTCTATAATTCAACAGATTCCTAACATTTTCAACTCAAATCTAATTTTCTCATTCTTATAGTTAAACTTTCTTCAACTGATCTTCCTTTTTAAGATCTCACATTTTCCAACAACTTTGTTTCAAGATTTAAATGCTTAGATTCTTTCATATGTATGTATATATAAGAATTTATATTTTAAATGATGTTTTAATCTAGTTTTTAATTTACTTTTTGTTGTTCCTACATGTGAGATACTTTTATTCTTTCTCTTACAATCTAAGCAATTTACAATATAAATACCATTCATATTTTCCAATCCTTCCCTTCTTTTTATATTTATCAATTTATTTAAATTTATCTTCTTTTTATATATAGTTTAAATAGACTAAGTGAATTTCTAGTATCCTTATAAAGTGGAACCATGAACAATTCTATTGGCTAGAATAGAATACAACTATACAGTGTACTTTTCAACACCCACAAATCTAGTATATGAATGTATATGATGATGATGATGATGATGATAATAATAATAATATAGTTATTACTAATAAATTGAGTAGATACATTTACATATATTTTACTGAATGCGTGTTCACTCATGCATTCACTAAAGCAATAAGAATAAAAAAAAACCCTCATATTTTTACTTTTAAAATAAATAGTGAAATAGCATTATGAAATAAGCTCTGGTCAATATTCTTTTTTATTTCAATATCTTTTTTCACTTATAAAAATATAATAGTGGTTTTGTAATCAAAAAATTAAAACTAATATCTTGATATTTTTAGATTACTATCAACTTTTAGTATATTCTAAAATTTTGTAAAATTTTTAGCATTACGCTTAGAAAATACTTTATTATGCAAAATACTGCACATCAAATTCAAAAACGATAACAAATGAAGAAACTGATTTTTTTTATTAATATATATATATATATAATCACATATAGCATTCCTGCACTGTGAAACAGTTATTAGCATAATGTAAAATTATTTACAAGTTTTGTTTTATTTTTTTAAATGTAATCATATATGGTACTTAGAGAAAAAAAACTGGCTGCCCAAATAACATAAAATTTGCAAAACTAAATGATTTTTTTATAAAGTTTGCTTACATCTTCTTTGTTTAGCATATAACTGAAGTTAGATACAACATAGTTCATGGTTCCACTATAGTTTTAAATTTATCATGAAGTACATTTTATAGAATAAATAATAATAATAAATGACATAAGCATGAAGTACAATAATAAATTAGTAATTAAACCAGTATATATATAAAGGAAGAAATTGAAAAATATGAATAACATTTATATTGTAAATTACTTAGATTGTAAGAGAGATAATAAAAATGTTCATATGTAGAATCAATAAAAAATAAATAGAAAACTAATTTAAAGCAAAATTTAAAAGATAAAAATTCTAATATATATCTACATATGAAAAAATCTAAGCATTTAAATTTTGAAATAAAAAAGTTGGAAAATGTGAGATCTTATGAAGAAAGACTAGTTAAAGAAAGTTTGTTTATAAGAATGAGAAAAACAGTTTTGAACAGAAAATGTTAGGAATCTAGAGTAACTATAGAAGAGTAAAAATAATAATTGACAAGCAATTTATATAAAAAGTAAATTTAAAAAAATTAAATATAAAATGATAAAGATGCATACAAAAGCAAGCAAGAAGTTATAAAATAGTAATAATTTATGTGAAAAAACATTTTATATTATTTTTGTAAATTCTTTATAAACATATAATTGTATAAATATGTATATATATAGAAATAATTCTTGACAATGATCACATATGACCAAAACAATAATCCAGTTAACAATTGTATATAGTGAAATTATTATATTACGTGTCATTACTCTAATTTCTATTTATCTTTGATCATATTATATAGTTATATAAAATCTAATATAATTGCACTTTAAAAAGTTTTTTTTGTTAAATCATAGATAATAAAATCAATAATGCTGGAAAATCTATTTTATATATAAAATAAACACAAATTAAGTAAAACTTAATATAGGAGCTGTATTTATATATTGGATTATTTCCATCATCTAATATTAAGATATTGAATGTCTTTAAAAAAGTTCACTTCATTTAAATATTCCAATTACATTCAACTATTAGTAATAGCACACAAGTTAGTATATACACAATGCTTTGAGAGGTATTATTATTTCTCTTCTTCAGGTGTTGCTGACCTAACAAGTAGCAGTATTATCATGGGAATGGAGCTTGGACCCTTAGATTCTTGAATATTAAATTTTAAGTTAACACACTAACCAACTGAGCCATCCCACAAAGGCAACAGTCAGTAGAAAATTTCATGTAGTTATCTATGAGGTTCCTTTTGATTTTTCCACTTTTTCTTAAGTGCAAAGTTAATTAGTAGTTTCCAAACATTATGTATAGTCACACTAGATGACTTATGGTGTTATTCATCATTGTCATGGGAACAGCATCTATGAGTTTTCTTCTTTGTACTTTTTCCTCTCTATTCAATATTTTTGTTTCCCAATCAAACATATGCTCATTAGTACATACATGGTTTGCTATCTTAGACATCTGTTTCCTCTCTTCTAATCATCAGTTTGTGCTCTTGCAATTGCTTTCTTACCAGTGCACATTCTTCCACATTCACATGGTATTTCATAGAAGCAGTTTTTGCTTTTCAGCATTTTGAGTTTAGGCTTTGTACACCTTAGAATTTCTCATAGTGCAGTGGAGTTCTGGAAAGCTGTTCTGATGTTATACTGAATGCAGATTTTCCTTAACTGTCTGCTATTTTTGTATGTATGGATACACTATAGTAACAATAATTGTTTTTTTTCTTTTGATGGTTATTTTTTCTGACTATTTAAGATTTTTTTAATACCAGCTAATGGATAAATATTTTATGTAAGATAGTCAAAATAAGAGTCATAGATCACATGACCCTATTCTCTTAAGCTTGTAAGTTATAAACAACGAGGATTGCCAATTCCTCAACAAGCTTTGTGATAAATGCTTAGCCAGAGAAAGCATTTAAAACATCTGTCAGGAACCCCCCCAACCCCTGACCATGGTTTTGTGCTTTCGCACTCCTCAGAGAGGTGTCAGGGTAGGTCTGACAGAGATATTTTAAATGCTTTCTCTGGCTAAGCATTTATCACAAAGCTTGTTAAGGAATTGGCAATCCTCATTGTTTTATTTTATGTAAGAGTTTGTTCTATGTAGATCTTTTTTTTTGTTCAAATCACTGGTTTCTGAACAAACTTCTTTTGGTCAGTTCTATAGTGATGGTATAACTCCATGTTTTGTGTTTCTAGTGTAATTGGATGTATAGGCTAAGTATTTTTCGGTATATGTGGGTCTTCTGTAAATTGTAGTTATGATTTTGTCATGAGAGAGTCTTGTCACAAAAACATCCAAGAATGCCAATTTTTGCTCTTGTTCTGATTCTATTGTGAATTTAATTGAAAGGGATATGTTGATGTGTTTCCAGAAAGTTTATAATAATGCTTCACCATGTGACCATACAACAAATGTATCATCAAAATAGCAAAGGTAAACTTTAGGTGGATAGGGAGTAGTTTTTAGGCTGTTGTTTCAAGTTTTTCCATGTAAATATTGCTAATCAAGGGTGACAATGGTGAGCCCATAGTCATTCCTTGATTTTGTTGGAATAATTCTGTATTGTATTGAAAGTAGGTTGTATCAAAATATTTTGAGTTTTTTATTTAAAATTAACCTAAACTCAATACCTAAACAACACTTTCTAAAATATAAAAGAAACTGCAAAATGTATACCATCTATGTACTCTTTGTCACAAAAATTCAGAAACAAAGACTTGATATTCATTCAATAATATACATACTCTTCAAACATAAAAAAAATAAATTAAATTGACTATTTGACTTATCCAAAAAGAAAAATACTTTGCTGAAATTAGGATCAGAGTATTCTTCTTCTATGCCTTATAATATACAAGGTATAAATTTATGTATAACAATAACCTAAGAAAGCACCCTAACATGTTCAAAAATAAACTGGATAGTATATATCAAAGAGACAAAAAATAAACTAAAAAACTTTCATTGATACCTGGTTTCAACTGCAGTTATCTTCCAGCCTATAAGAAAGAAATCGATACTAAAGATTAATAAATCTCAAATAAAAAAGCTATCACTTATGACCATTGCAATATCTTAGGTGAAAAACAGCTCATCCGATTATGAACTTTTGCTAGCTTTCAAGCAGTTGTACGTCCTTTATATTTATAATAATCACTAATATGCAGAGAAAAGAAATAATGTAACCGTTTTTACTTGTTTGAATAAAGTCATTTGAAAGATAATATGGCTGTCACTGGAGAAAAGGTGAAATAATAATAATAAAAAAAAGGTTATTACAATAAAATAAGATTTAAAAAGAAAAAATGTGTTAATTAATTTGTTTAACTATATATTGGATATAAAATATTGAAAGTTTAAGAAATGCTACAGATTTGTAATTGTGACTGATTTTATTTGAAATTTATAATGGTTTTATTCAATTACAAAAAAAAAAAAATCAAATCAGATGTCACATGACTTAATTTAATAAGTTTGTATTTACAAATGTTATATATAGAGCTCGCAAAACAAACTCTTAACAAGCTTTGTAGAAACCAGTAGCAGAAACCGGTGTAAGATTGCGGGTATTCTACAAAACTTGTTAAGAGTTTGTTTTGCGAGCTCTATATATAATGGTTTTATTCATAATTATTTAGTAAAAAATGAAAGTTTGTAATATTTAAAAGGAGTCTGATTTTTTTAAAAAAATTTAAAAACTTAAATTATTTTAAAATTAGCCAAAATAATAATTAGCTTTGTTTTAAAAGTTTTGTTAATTTGAGAAATAAGTTAGAAAATAAGTCTGAGATAGATAATGCCTTATTTATAACTACACAAAAATGAACTTAGCTAATAAATAAAATTATTACAAAAAAAAAAAAGTGAGTTTAAAAAGCAAAGGTATTTGTATTAGGTCTTTGCTGCATGGGAGAGTATATAAAATCTGGATTCAAATGTTTAATATGGTTAACATTTCAGCAATAAGTAGTTACTTACTAAATTCATGCAGATCATACTGGCATATAAAGTTAATGGCAAGTAAAAGTTCCATTCCACAGTTAATCCACCATAAAACCTGAAGTTGACTAATAGCAATCTGGAAAGTCTTCATGACATATTACTAAACACAAAAAAGATTGGTTGATCTAGCCAATTACATTAATTGTAACCCATCTTAGCAAGATTCATTATTTCCAGATTTTGACCATAAATATGGTTAATTAAATAGAAGACTATATTCAAAGTCTCCATGTGAAATGGTGAAAACATAATAGATAGAACTCTTACCATTGAAAATAGAAATAATCTGAATGCAAGAATAAGAAATAAATTCATCAACAAAAGGAAATTACTCATCAGAAAGCAAGAAGTTTAAAGAATTAAGCCTTCACAATTAGTTTACCATGTGAACACACTTATTAAATGAAGCAAGTAAGTTCACAATCATAAGCAAAACAATAAAAATGTAACTAAAATGTTAGAAATATTGGTAATAGTTTGTTTTTTAAATCAAGTTTTATAATTTTTTTTTTTTTCATTATTAATTGTTTAGTCCATTCTATACTTAAATATTTGATATTTAGTGTTTTAGAAATATTTGAAATATTTTTTCCTCCCTTTTTGTTAAAATTTGTTGTATTTAGTGGGATTAGGAACCTGCATTTCAATTTGCAAAGAGAGCAGAGAAAATTTGAGTTGGGTTTAACTATAATTCATTATTTGCTTACTTATACATAAAATTGCTAATCTTCTTTGACAGAATAGAATAATTTTCTATTTAAATATTTTAAGTTGACACATGTCAAATTAGAAATAGGGGATCAATTAAAACATTTGGTAATAATTATATTTTACTTTTTAAATTAGTATTATAATTTCCAGTATGAATGTTCACATGTGTCAATAGATGTATTAATTATTTAGCTTGGGAAATGCTTGTTTATATAATGGTCAAATTCTATTTTTTTAGCTAAAACTTTCATATTTCTTTGTTTCTATTTACTATTTGAGGTAAAAAAGATTGGTAGTGTATGGTAAATTACAATGAAGTTTGAACAGATTACCTATGGATTACTTGTAATCTTATAACCAAAGCTATACATACTCTCATATAATATCATTATCAGTAACAAATTCAAGCCATCAATATCACACTACTCTGGAGCTGATTTTTGAAAAGATGATTGCATGATTTAACAAAAGATATATATTTGGAGACTAGTATATTTTCCACTGTGCATATGAAGATATAGTTAATCTAATAAGTATAAAGTCTTTATTTATATTAATCACAACCTATATCAATCAGTATGGTAAATTCATTTAATTGCTTGAGAGAGAATTAATTTTATAAATATGGATCTGCTCTAGTTTATTTACATCTTGAAATGCACAGCAGATTTATATCAAATTGTTATAATTTGTCTCTCAATGTGATTAGATTAATAGAATCATTCAATTCTTAGTTATATTTATCATACCAATGCGTATTCAATGTTAATTAAGTATATTTCATTATATTTTCTTTTCTATCAGCATAAACTTTAACTTTTATTATTCTTTGGGCAACTTAATTGAGAACTGATTTCCATGCCCACTATATATATATATATTATTCTTGATCCTTTGTTCAACATTTATAGGACTATTTGTTCATAATCTAGAACTGTTGGTCTCCTCAATATTAATTTCATATACATATATATATATATGCATTAATATTATTGTTCTGTAGCATTTAAGCAAAAATGAATTTTATATCTGCTTTACGTAATTACATTTGATGGCATGTGCTACATTTATTTTAAAAGCACTTAAGTGGCAGCATATTCTAAAGTGTTTTTGTGCTCTGCATTAAAACTTCTGATAGTCATTTTGGTATTTCAAATGACCTCCTGAGTAACTAATCATTTACTCATTTTTCTTTCTCTTTTTCCGATAGTTAGGATGACCATATTTGTTTATAAAAGACTACTAATGATGATATAAATATATGTGACCCAAAATATCTATAGATTGGTGAAAAAACAGTTTTCATAAATAAGAATTTAACTTTGTTTCAAATTACTTTTAAAGGGTTAATAAGGCACAAATGGTTTCTTATCAGGATTGCATTAAACCGATTTGTATATATATAGCTAATTATGATTATACAATAATAATAAAAATTAGACGACTACTACAATTTCTTACGCTGCTATTTTTATTGACGTCGCCAATCTTACCTAATTGATTTTTATCCAATATGAGACAATATAAATAATAATATTGTGATTAAAAATAGAACAGTATTAATACAAATTCTAACGCAGTCCTAATATTCATTCATTGGTCTATCATTTTCAGACATTAAAGAAGTCGTCCGTCCCCCCACCTAGCCACAAAATAAATAAGAAGCTCAAGGTCAACTCAATCCCCTCTCCTGTTACTGTTACTATCGACTATAAGAGTGACCATTTATAATAGAAATTAAAGCATCATTCAGATTTCTATTTAGATTCTTTTAAATAAAAAAAAAGATATGCAGTATGAGTGAAAAAAATAGGGAAGGAGTACTCCAACGATGAACCAATATGGCAGTTGTGCTAAACTGTCAATACATTCTGTATACCGCAGGTGTCGTTTGGAAGTTTTCAAAGGCATTAATCCTCAGATCCTTAATGGCATTACTTAGCCAAGTTTCCAACAGAAGAGGATCAGAAATCATCTTATCAGATGTTTATCAATGTGTAGATGAGTGATTCACACAACCTTCCATATCCTGATTTAGATAAGCTTTTAGAGAATAAAACGAAAAAAAAAAAAGAATTTATTTCTCTCTTTTTATCCAAACTATTTCTACAATATTTATTATTTTCAAGATGAATATAAAAGAATTTTAATTTATATCCTTCCATTTATATCAATTAAAACCGATAAATGTTTCATTTCTTATAAATTATTTTATACTATGTACTATAAGTACATGAATCTTAAAGATGAGGGAGGGCTGATTAATTTATGACGTAGCTCTAAAATTGAAATGCAAGAATAAATTATAAGAGGTGGCAATCAATAACACAATTTTTATCGATGATGATGAAACTAATTGGTTTATCTACCTTCGTGGAATATAATGTATACATGTATACATATAATTTTTAAGTGTTTTCTCACTATCGGATAAAATTAATAAATATTAAAATTTAAATTAGCTTGAAACGTTGATATGATGTAAAATCCATTTAAATTTATGATTAATTCTCAAACTGAGATGATAGAATCTTGTGTTGAAAGAATAGCAAAGAGAATACATTATTAGCAACGATGATCAAGTATTCTTCTTAAGAGGAGAATACAGATAAAAACACACGCAGAAATTATAATCTCATAACAGATTTTTTGTTCCAAAAGAAGTTTATTTGTGCCTCATTGCCAAGTGCAGTGAGGCCAAAGTCAAAATTTACAATATAATATTAATATAGGCAAAGGACAATAGCATAGTCAGCCGCATGGAGGGTCCCCAACCAGATGAAGTATCTCATAAAGACTCCGCTTCTCCATCCAGAGACCCCCATGCACACACAAACCACCAACCAAGTTATAAAATTATAAAATAATTTTTTACAGACTAAAAATTCCATAAATTACATGGCCGGATCATAAATACATTACTATTGGAAAGTTGCAATATAAATAAACTGAGTATTATAATAATGTAATATATGTCCGGGGACCTGTGGGAACTTCACTCCATCACCTGAGCGTCCAGATCACAATACATATCACTTCAAATGTACCTATTCAAACAGTTTTAAAAACATAACACAATATAATTTTAATATTTACAAGGATTGTAACACTATTCTTCATCCATAAAGGACTGCAGTGGCTTCACTTCATCATTTTGCAGACCTGGATTACTCATTAGGCAAAGTATCCCATTCAGAGGGTAGGAATTCACAATGACTAATACATATCCCAACACCCTGACTAAGGAGTAATTACATAAATGTTTGATTACATAGTTTCTAATATATATATAAAAATTTCCCCAGAAGAAGATTAAACATAGCTCTCAACACCCATCCAGATGTGCAGTAACTTCACTTAGTTCATCTGCAGATCTGGATGCCAAAATAACAATACATTGTAAATTAAAGGATTAAGTTATATTTTAAATTAGTAACTAACATAGACCTTTGTTGGGGAATAATTACACTACTTTATCCATTATAGTTCATTCAATTATTGACAAATGTCCTTGGGAAGTTTTACTTGGGACGAGGTCTGATCAGCCATCCATTGTTGACAAGACTTCTTATTCTTCACTCTAGCTTCTTATATTTTCTTAATAAATATTTCTTCTATTGTATCATCAGTTCCATCTTGAAATATTATGTTTCTGGCTGACCAGATGGAAAAGTTCACTTGTGTTGCAAGTCTGATCAGACCAAATTCCCCCTTGATCGCTCTGGGTATGTCTATACAAGCAAGGTCTTTACCTGAGGTCTGCATCAGGAACTAATTCTATGTCTCACAAATAGTGGGCATATTGTATCAATCCTAATCCCCCGTCTGCAACTCAATTTCATAACAGATTTATATGAGTGATTTGATCAATCCATGAATTTAAATCAAAATTCAGTGAATTAAATTTTGATTGCTTAAAACCAAGCTTGATAGAATAAATTTCAATGAAATTAATACTATATCGACTTGCAAGAAAATTGAAGGGATTATAAATAATAAACCAGTTTTTTCTCATACTATTTTATTTTTGGCTTTAAGTATTAAATATAAATATCAGTAATATTAAATGACTTTATGTATGCACTTAATATCAAACAATTTCTTTAATCAATACTTTATTCAAGCTAATAGTTACAGTTTTTTGTATGGAAGTTATCAATCTGAAGAAGATAGTTGAGCAATCAAAATTATTAGCTTGAATAATAATAATAATAATAATAATAATAATAATAATAATAATAATAATAATAATAATAATAATAATAATAATAATAATAATAATAATAATAATAATAATAATAATAATAATAATAATAATAATAATAATAATAATAATAATAATAATAATAATAATAATAATAATAATAATAATAATAATAATAATAATAATAATAATAATAATAATAATAATAATAATAATAATAATAATAATAATAATAATAATAATAATAATAATAATAATAATAATAATAATAATAATAATAATAATAATAATAATAATAATAATAATAATAATAATAATAATAATAATAATAATAATAATAATAATAATAATAATAATAATAATAATAATAATAATAATAATAATAATAATAATAATAATAATAATAATAATAATAATAATAATAATAATAATAATAATAATAATAATAATAATAATAATAATAATAATAATAATAATAATAATAATAATAATAATAATAATAATAATAATAATAATAATAATAATAATAATAATAATAATAATAAAAGAGCTTGATATTAAGTACATATTAAAAAATAAAGGATTTGTAAAACATTATTTTTGTTTTAAGAAATATCTACACATAATGATAATATAAGAGTAATGTGATGTGATGAGAAATTCTCCATACAGTAATGACACCAAGTGCAAGCCTTTGTAATCATAGTTTGTGCAAAAAAAAACCCATCTAGTACCTACTCATCCAACATCCCCAAATTAGTTTCTAGCTTGTGGATGTTGGATGAGTAGGCATTAGATAGGGATTTTATGCCCAAACCTTCTTGCATCCATTGATTACAAAGGCTTTGCACTTGGTGGCACTACTGTATAATGTTTGGTACTCATTAGCAGCAAGTATACACATATGAAATGGTGATCATGTGATGTTTTGATGGTTTTATAATAATATATACTTATTATTTCAAAAATTTGAAGGCCATTGAATTTATGTATGTACATTAATATATATTAAGCAGTGTTCATTGAGATCATATACTCGTGTGTGTATATATATATATTAAAAATCTGACAGCCAAGCTTCTTATTGTTAATATCCTAATATACTTCACTATTTTCATAATTTTGATTATGCTTATACTATTTTAAAGCATTAATGTTTTAGACTTTATATAAGACATGTGAACAATATTGGCCTATAAGAGTCCTATATAGTTTAGTATTACAGATTGAAGATATAAAGGTTCCTGAATCAATTTTTTGATATAAAAAAAAAAAAACAGAAATCAATTAAATGGAATTATTATACTCAATCTATCACTTAAGTATTTGAATATTGTACCATGTAATAAAACCCATGAACATTTTAATTTTTCTGGGTGATAGAAAATACATTATATCAATGTGACAAATCTTGAGATATTTTTGAAATGAACTTTGGCTTGAATCAAAAATGAACTTACAAAATATGATCCATCATTTATCAAAAACAATGCAAAATTAACATGGATATCAAAATTGGATGTAAACCTATTGTATAGATAAGACTAAGCTGCAAGAGTTCTATAAAGCAGTGATGCAGAACATTTTTAGACTTGCAACTCCATCAGATGAAAACTTAACACAATCCATTATTTGTTTTTACCATGCCTAAATTGTAAATACGAGTGTGTAATGATATTCATAATAAAGCAATAATAGTTTTAATTAATACACACTTATATTTATTAATATTTTAGTATTAAGCACGAATGATTTAAAATGAAATTTTTGAAATTTACAAAAAAAAAATTATGATACCTATAAAAACAATTTATTTTCATGTGATTTTTACCTATTTTTAAAAATTAAATTCTTTCAAAAAAAAAAAAAACTTATCATTATCCAAACTTAAAAGAATTTTGTAACTCCCAACAATTTTTACACAACCCCTCTGAGAGGTCAGGACCCATTGGCTGCACACCACTACTATAAAGCAATAGTCCATAGCAGATAGTATTTTGTGCTTCTTTGATCACTTGTGAATGATTGGCTTGTTTAAAGAAAAATACTATAAAAAAAAAATCCATAGCAGATAACAAATTTTTCTTTGACCACGTTAATGGATGATTAACCCATTTGAGTAATGGATTTAAGAACTAAAAGTTTCTGAATTGAAGCCTAATCTTTTTAGCAATTCAGAGCATCAAATAAACTAATCATGATTACAAATGCCTTTTGACAGCACTTAATAATCTGGGCAACATAGTTAAAATTCTCAACAAATAAATTATCTTGAAGCACTGAAGATTGTTAGTCAAAACTATGACTTTTTATTTGAAGTAATAAACAAGATAATTATTTTTAACAAAATAAAATAATACTTAACTAATTTAATATTAACATCCATGAAGTTTTATTTTTAAATTCAATTTTAATAGTATATATAATCTCTCAGAAAATCGTTTAATAATTCAAAAGTGACTTACATAAATTTTTCAAATTAAGTTGTAAATCAAAATGTTGTTTAGTTGTGGCAAAATATATTTATTACTAACACAAAATAATAAATTAAAGGTACACTATTCAATCAGAAATTGATAACTTTTCCAGCACTAACATTATAGGATGCTTTAAATTATAATTATCTTCTTTCTTTTTTTTTACAATCAATGTAATAATTTTCTAATAAACCCATAGTGTTTTGAAAATTATATTTTTTGGCTAAGAATATTTATTTACTGAATGCTAGCTGATTGATTAAGTGAAAAAGTCTTAAAGCTCAAACAAATCTAACTACAAAGCCTTTAAATAGTAACTTGCTATTATAAATTTAATTGACATAATGTTATGTAATTTTGAAGATGTTATTGGAAATACTTTATTTTGCAACAAATACATTAAAAGTAGATATATATTTTTGTTTGTAGTGATTCATTTGCCAAGTTCCAAAAAATATTAAATAAAAAAAATTAGTAAATAATTTTTTTATATTTTAACTTTTTAGCACAAAATGCAACTATTAAGAAATTAGACTGCAAAACAACAGAAGTAAATATTGATATAATCTTTACATTAACTTACTATGAATTTTCTAAGATCACTTATATTTTTTATTACATCAATTATTTTCATCACCAGAAAATGGATGCAAAAGTACTATTTATTTTTTTTTTTTTTTTTTTGAAGAGAGAGAATATTTTGGTATGAGTTCAACTTCTATGCGAATATTGTCAGTGTGCATATCAGGCCAGCAACATTTGTATTATGCAATTTGCTTAGAAAAAACAGGAGAGGGAGAAAGGTTCCTTTTATTTATTAACAGACATACTTTTATAAAAACAATATTAAAATATTAAGCTTATTAATTATACTTTATCTAATTTTTTTGTTAATTAACTTTGTTGATATTTTAATATGTATAGTTTTAAACAAAATTTTATCATAGATGAACATATGTATCCTAAATACATATTTAAAATTGCCATATTACATATATATTTAAATATATATATTATTTATTGTTCACTATTTTCTGTGAATTTCACTATTGTTCAAAGGTTTATAATTAGTTATCATGGATACTACCATATATGGAAATATAGATTATGATGTAACTGACGATTTCTCGAACATGTGAAAATTTATATATATAGATATATAATATTTTTGATATGTAAATCATAAATGAAATATACAATGCAACATTTTCTTTTACAGAAAAAAACTTTTAAGAAAACTGTTAGGAGTAGTTGACAGAAAGGTGATATACTTCATAAGCCTGAGAATAGAAATGTTAGATCCATCTGAATTTAAAAGATACTAAATTGTTGATACCCTATGACTAAGTGCATTATAGACCATCAACAAGTAAAAAACAAAAACAAATCTTTTAACTTTTAAAACTGCAATCAGAAATTAATACTTACTGCCAAAAACCAAACAAATATTAGAAAGAAGTAGAGGCAAAATCCATAAATTATAGTAGAATGATGGATTAGTTATCAATCAATATCTAATAATGGTTACTAAAGCAGCATTTAATATATTTCCTAAGTGAAACATTTACAATGTGATTTCAAATCCATTGCTTTCTGAAGTAAATCCTATAAGAGGTATAGTGATATCATAAGTATAAGAAATGGATAATTGGAATCATGCCATATAGGAAGGTGAGTAATTATTAATATTTTTCCAATTACACAAAGAATTTGTCAAGTAATCAATGAAAGCTTATAGATTAGAATACTTTCTACAAACTGTAAAGATGATTGTAAAACTATTGCAAAATTTGACAGTCATATCACAGTCCATTCTAATCCAGTCATTTCTTTGCACGAACATATTAAAGTTGTACACTATTTAACATTATACAATCCCATTTTGTGTGTGTGTTCACAAATACTTGTTACAATCAACTGTTCTACTTCCAAATGATAAAGCATCTATTTACTCATACAAACTTATGCAAAACAAAAAATCATGTTATAACATCTCCCATTGACTTTCTAAATATCTGATTGAATAATGAATAAAGATGACATTCTGCATGACCTCTCACAGAGAATTTAAACTTCTCTTCATCCCATTAACAAGTCATGTGCTAATAATTTTAACAATAGCTTAATATTCTTATAAACATTTTTCAATTATTATATAATTCCATCCCACTTAAAATACAATAAATTCTTGATACAAATGGTGGGCTAGATTATATTAACACTGATTGAATTACCATTATTCAGAAACAAATGACGTTTAACTCTTTTGGGATTCAGAAATTTTATGAATTTGGACAGATATATATATCCCAAATACATACTAAATACATACTAGTAAAAGGGAAAACTGCTTAAAAATTACATGAAATATATTAGCATAATTTAAATGTAACTATTAACAAATACTGTTTAAAAAGTATATAATAAATTTAGATTGTTGCTTATATTTATTTGATAATGAAAATGTTTTGCAATACATATGTAACAGAAACTCAATACTGTAATAAAAGTTGTATTATTTTTGTATAGTGGGCCACAAATTGTGTGCTATTAAGGCAAAAAATTTGAATGGTAAAAAACTTTAAAAGTATTATTGTATTTGTTGCTTAAAAAGATTACTAATTTTTAAAAAATAAATAAATAAAAACTTTTAATTTCACAACATTTAATATATTAATACAATTTATTCCCAAATATAGTTTTAAAAAATTAAATGAAAATAAATTTTAATTCATTAATTTTTTTGCCTGATTATAAAAATAAAAAAGAATTGTAGTGCACATGTAGCAGAAAATTTATAACAAAAACATTATTTTTTTTTATATCAATTCATCTTTTTATAATTAAAAAAATTACACCAATTCGAATGAGTATACAATTGAGCTACATCAAGATGGGAGATTTAATCATGCCCAAGTATTAGCATGTTGCCTTGTTTTTTCTTACTTTCATTTGTTTTAAAAATAAACTTATGAAGTAAAATTCCAATTTTTTTGTTTTTATAGGTCATACAGTTGTAAGCCAATATACATTATAGATATAGCTTATGGACAAATTCGTTTTTTCTTTTCATAAACTGTGCTACAGATGCTAAACTCTTCGATTATATAATGTTATTATAATGAAATGGTTGATAAAACTATTCATGGGCATTAGAAGCTATCACTAAACTTTTACACAGAATTTCAATTTTGAGATGGTTGCTAAAACCATATATATAGGCATTAGAAACTGTCACTATATTCTTTTTTTAAAAAATAAACTTTTAACCTAGAATTTCAATTTTGTTTTGCTCTTATACATCATACACAGTTGCATATCAATATATATATATTAAATCAATATATTCAACTTCTTCATTAAAAAAAAAGTCTACTATGCATTGTTTATGCTATATCAAGATAGTGAATATATATAAAAACCGTTCCACAAGTTTTTCTGTTCTAATTTGTTTTGAAATGAAATTTTAAGTATAGAAACACAAAGTTTTGCTTTTATATGGTATATACTGTTAAAAATCAATAATTATTAGATGTATTCACATAAAATACAGATAAACACATAAGAATCTGATGTTTTAACATTTGGACTTTTTCACACATGGATGTGCTGTAAGAATTGTAGTCTATGTGCATATTTTTATGATGGCATGTTGGCTGAATTAAATCTTAAAAAATAAAAAGCTTCAAATTCATATTTTTAAATAATGGTGGCCTATCTGTATTATCTTTCATTAAGAATCTTTACAAATATGAAATTTGAATAAACTCAACATAACAAGTTTATATACTCATCATGTTAATATAGTAGGAATGATTATATTACTACAAATACAACAGCTTGATGAGAAAAGAAAATCTCAGAAAGTTTACAATTCAACAATTAGAGTAAATTTATAAGTATATATATTCATAGATCTTCAATTAAATTTCTGTTTTAATATTATTAATGGAAAAACTAAAATGTTTTTCAAATGAAACTTGTGCATTAAAAAATAATTGCAGAATCTAGAGAGCAATAAAAAATATATTGGAATTTTCTGAGACAAACAATAAAAAAAAAAAAATAGGCCAAAAAATCATAAGAAATTATTCACAAAAAAAAAAAAACAAATAAGAATGTTATTGTTGATATTTTAAACAATTTACTACAAAGCAATTTCACAGATCCTTTCTAAGCAAATTGTGCAAATTTCTCTGAAGATATTTAAAAAAAAACACAATCATTAAACAATAATAATAAACTAGTTTATCATTACTAAAAAGTATTTCATGTGAGATAAGCTTGCAGAATATTAATGGAAAAATAGTGTTTAGTAGATACATATCTCTATAATTGCTACTTTGATTATATAACAGAATATGAACTTTCTGAATGATCACAGAATATGTAGTTTTCTTGTTTGAAAATTAAAAAAAAAAAAAGCGGTTTCACTGCCCAACATAGTGATATTTACCTATGAGATATCTCATAGTGAATGACTTTTTCTATAATATCTACTCATAATTGCACTAGTTTATTTTAGATTTGATTTTAAAAATTAATTATAACTCTATTAGTAGCAAATTAAATTTATTTGTATTTAATTTATTGATGCCATTTAATTTTACTATTTTACATTTCCAAATCACAACAGAAATACATTATCATAGAAGCAAATGCTGGGAGTTTGATTGCAACACCATTGAATATGGTTGCTAATGTGTAAGCAATTAATAGATGAATGAATTTCAAATTTTTTTATAACTACAACATTAATAAAACCAGTGGGCATCAAAGAATTAAATATTCACAGTAATGAAAAATAAACAATGAATCAAAGGAATAAAAATTTGGTATTTTATATGATGCTTGATTATAAAGAATATACACTAATTATTTATAAATAAATGAGGAAATAAATTATTTATTCATGTATAAATTAGTGATAAAATATTTTTAGATGCATATCCAATCAGGTCACATTTTGCTCCCAAAATTTTCTTATTAGATGCCACTACTTCAAAATACTGCATTTATTTAAACCTATCATTTAAAAAAAATCTTAGAAAAGAAAACATAAATGTCATATGTATACTACCAGAAGCAATTTTCAGTAATGTTGTAACTAAAGATCCATTGTTTGCAAATGTGATAATGTAATGGTGTTATGATTTAGAGTGTAAAATGTCTCTTAAAATAATCCCCAAACTATAATGTTGATATCCTTTCAAGCCTAAAAGTGTAAAGGACTTCCTTTAATTGATAAAATGAAAATAATTGACTTTAAGTTTTGTAAAGAAAAAAAACTACATGCTAGAACTTTCACCACTAACTAGATAGTTTGAGACATAGAAAAAACAAAAGAACCAAGATATATATTAGAATAGAATTACTTATATCCAAAGAATATGATAAGTATTTAATAGAGACTTTTCCAGTAGACAATATAATGTATCAGAATGTGTTGAAACTATAAGAAGACTATTAAAAAATCCATTGAAAAATCAAAAATAATTGTATAAATTAGAAAATATTTTAAATAAAATTTTAATTTTCTAAGTCACAAATCAATCAAATGCAGTAAGTATTCCAAATACAAAAAATATCATAACAAATGATTGTTGCAAATTTATGAATCTAATTTCATGCAAGCATTGTATCTTTTCTATCAATATCAATTTTCATCACAAAAAGAATGAAGAACGATGATTGTACTTTTAGACAGAGATCCAATGAACGCACATACACATTATTTTAATACAGTTCATACATGTGTAAATGTGCTCTCAATTTATTAATCCATTTTTTCACAACGTCAATACTCTATTTTATCTTTTATTGACATCTTAATAAAAATATTTTTTAAATAATTGCACTGTAGATATATACAATCAGGTTTAAAATATATTTAATCTGTAATTATATATGTGTGCCAGTGTTTTTTGTATATGTATGTTAAAAATGTATGTTATATAGTAAGTATTTCTATCAGCAACTTTAATATCGAAACAAAGGAATGGAAACAAATGAAATAATAAAGATAAGCAAATAAATAAACTGTTATGACTAACTTTCTTTCAAACATTAAATAAGTTTTTATTATGAATTTGATGATGAATATTTATAATTAAAGTTTTGGATACAATAAAATGACTAACTTATGCTAGACTCTAGGAAATGTTTATTCAAATACTCGGTAGATAACATGTTCACTTTCATAAAAAATTCAACACATGTTATCTTTCTATAAAAACAAAACAACAATCTGAATAAAGTAAAAATATAGATTCGCTAATCACTGAATAACCAATCTTTATTGTAAATACTTAAAAATATATAAAAAATTAAATTCGCTCTTACACTTTTTATAATTGCATTTTATGAGATGATTCACTATAGTGAACATTATAGAACATTTATACTTCAGCTAATACATAATTATTCACTATAACAATTTATTGTTTCATAAAATGATGGTCATTTTGTAAATATAACAGAGTAGTGATGTAATTTTAACCAACATGTCTTCATCGAATAAAATTTATGCCAATTATATATGAATTATCGAGTCATTGCGTAATTCCAAAATTTTTTTAGATTATATAATAAACTGTCTCTAAAATAAATTGGTTAAATTTACATTATGTAAGCTAAATATATATTTTATTTACATAATATTTGACAAAATATGTTTTTATTTAATAAGTTCCCAATTTCAAGAGAATGGAAATATCATTTCAAGATTTTCATCTTAGAAAAAATCTCAGTTTGCATACAAAAAAAATTATTTTATTCATTATATAAAAAGTCTATTTACATAACCTGAAATAAGTATTCATGATTATAAAGTAATTTAGTCAAATTTGACAAAAAATTTACAAAATGCATAGATACCATACAGTCAACTATAATTACACATAACATAATGGTTTTGATTGTTAATATACTTAATAAAATATTCATTCATTAATTATCAATGATTCTCAAATTGAAATATTTTTATTTTTTTAAAAAAGTATAATTTGAAAGTTATTGTAACAATCAAAAGTTTTTATCACTGAAAACATTGTAACTTGATTTTTTAAATAAAATTTTGATATATCAGCAATTTTAAGTAAATGTTGCACTATAAGGGAAATGGTAAATTACAGAAATTTTAACTAAAAAAAAAAGCCATTATATTTCTTATCTAATAATTTTTCATACTTTTTAATATTTTTATTAATATTAAACAATCATGCATGAGATAATTTAAAAATAAGTTGTCTCCCCATCCTCCAATTCAAAATTAATAAATTCTAAATCAATTACGAGTTTTTTTAAAATAAAAAAAACCCCAAAACAAACAAAGCAATATGTAATGTAAAATTATTAATATTTTATAATAAATATTTTGTTTCTTATTATTTAAAAAACAAAGTGTGCTTAAAAAAGATAAATAATAAAACAACTGTCTAATTTGCATTTACCACTGAGAACACCATCCTTATTCTAATCTTTTCCCTTTTCCAATAATTAGACAATCATTTAACTTTTTCTTTTCATGCAGAATTTCATCATCATGAAACTGTCAACTGCCTCTTTAGTCATCTTTACAGATGTTTAGAGGAAAATCTGGTGTTATGAATGTGTTTTACATTATCTTTTAGAAATGCCCATAATTTTTAGCAAAAAATAAGATGCTAGTCTGATTCATAGTTTTTTTTTTTTTATCATAAATTTTATACAACATTTTTAAAAACATATATATATATTGACAAAAAAAAATAATAATGTAGAAGACTTTTACAATAAATTGATAGATTAATTTAGGTGTAAATAATCTAAATTATTATACTTATCATATTTTTAAAACTTATAAGAAAACCAATTATCTTGATGTAAAACTATTCTAATTATAAAAAAAACCTTGAAATTATCACTATGATATTAGTTATATTTTAAATTAATAATTTGTTAAAAGAAATAAATCATAGGTATGTTTTTGCTTTAAATATATATGTATATGCAAACATCTACAAAAATCACTCAAATTTGAGTACTATGTATTTTATTTTTTTATTAATGTTATTATGAAAATAAATAAGTGAAAACAAATTATATCAATATATATTTGAGATTACCATCTTCATAAAAACTATTATTAATAATGACTGAAAGGCACTTTTATAACTCAATCTTTTTTGTAATTAGATATAAATTAATTTTAAAACATTAAAAATGTTACAATTTTAAAACTAACATACCAAAATACATAATTTACAAATAAATGAATAATTTAAAATTATAAGTTTAAAATGATTAAATTCTTTATTTTTGGACAATTATTATATTTTATTAACTTGACTGTTTTTATAGCATGTTATTTTTAGGAAGTATTTAATAAGTTTTTAATGCTACATAATTCATTGTTCAAATTGCATTTTCATAGATGCATAAAAAATTCAATATGACATTTTTAATGTTTTTAAAAGAAACATTTGCTTTCAAAAAACAAGATGAAATAATGTAAATGATATACTATTTGAATAATCTTGTCTAATAATACATTTCATTCAATATCAAGCACACACCCCCCATTAAACTTAATTTTAGAAACATTTAAATTTTATTACCTAAGTCAAGCATTTTGATTGTTCAATAATCTTCTTCAAAGGATTTTTTCTCACCTGTGAGTTTATTGTTGAACAATAATTGAAAGAACATCTTTCACGAAGACTGTTGAACAATTGAAACTGATTTTGTATAATAAAATTTCAAATTAAATGTAAAACAAAAAGATGATTTCATTTGTAAATGATTTAGTTACCACAAAAAAACTTTAGCTATAATCAACTAGTGAATGAGAAACAAATTTTCAAAGTTTTTAATTTATAACTTTTGTTTTATTTTAGATAAATGTATAGTATATAAATGAAATATTTAAAAAAAAAAAGATGTTGATATAGTATATTATAAAAATATATAAATAGATATTTGTTTTACTAAATTTCATTTTCCATTTAAAACTGGTTAACATTATTCTATTGAAATGTAATCTCTTCATTTTTGATCATTTAATATTTGAGGACTTTTTACAATCCCAACTAAAATCATCAATAGTTAATTGCTTTTTCTCTACATAAATAGTTTATGTTTATTATGATTATGAAAAATATCATAGCAATCAATTAAAATCATCAATTCATATGTAATATTAAATCTATGAAATAATCTTTCCTTCATTCTTCTGGATAAGAAGATGACAATTCACTTAAATATTTTGACAAACTCATAAGTAAATGAAATTAATTTTTCTAGATAATCATATAGATTCACAATAATTTAATAATAAGAAATTATTTATTCTTGTTGAAAACAAGTTTACACAACTTATATTTAATAAAATGATTATTGCTGATTCCATAAAAATATATAATATGAATATCTTGAAAAGTATATAAACTTATTAAAATCAAAAAAATATATGTTTATTCACAATAAATATTGCTGTGATGACTTTTTCTAATGAAAAAAAGATCCAATGATTTTATCTTAAACAAATATAAGAATAAATAATATTTTTGAATGTATGTTATAATATATAATACTGATGTTATAATTTCTAGAGATTTTTGCAAATTCCCAAGGCTGATAATATATATATATATATGAAGTGAATGATAGAATTTAAAAGTTCTGATAATCTGAATGAGACTGTTTTTGGTGATAATTATTCATTATTATATAGATCACTTTGGAGTAGAAGAACAGAATGAATTATTGCTGATATTAATGATGTTAAATATAAATTAGTAAAATTAGTAAACACTTATCACTTCATTTTGGTATATATATTGATAAAGAGCTAAAGATATCTGCAATTAACTATGTAATTGAAGTTCCAAAAATATAGCTACTTTAAAAGTATTATTTATTTCTCATATTTAATTACAGCTAGATAAGGATGTCAACATGCATTCAAAACTCTGGAATGCTAAAATGTTCAAGTTTCAATTTTCAAGTTAATGGATTGAATAATACAATAGCATCTCACTAAATATCACAAGATCACCATTTCTTATGCTTGTTCATAACTTATTAAAACAGAAAAAACTCTCCATACAATAGTGCCACTCAGTGCAAGCCAGAGTAGTCAATAGATGCCAGAAGGCTTGTGCATAAAATCCCTATCTAGTGCCTACTTATCCAATATCCCCAGACTAGTTTCTAGCTTGTGGCTTTCGTCAGTGAGAAGCCTTGGATCTGAGAACACTGCACCTAGTCTTAAGATCTAATGCATCCATTCATTACTCTGGCTTGCACTGAGTGGCACCATTGTATGAAGAGTTTTGCCTGTTTTTTTTAAGAATAGCATCTCATGATAATGGATTATGCTCAATGGCTTTTTGCCATAATAACACTAACTTTAAATTAGTCCATTTTGTCAGTTTATCATTGAGAAGATTTTTTTTTTTTTTAAGCAATATGATGTTTACAATATTCAGTCACATCTTTGACTATTTTACAAACAGAAAAAGACATCATGTTTATAAAAATGACATCACATACCCTGAATAAATGCCTAAAATCTCCTAATAAATAAGTGGGGGGGGGGGGGATATTTAACAACTTTAGAAAAATACACCAGAAAACAATACTAATGCTTGAAAGAGATCAAAGAAAGTATCCAGAAGAAAAAAATACATCAAATGGAAAAATTAAAAATGTAAAAAGATTAACTCATACAACGTTAAAACCGTGAGAAGCAAATTTATTGATATTATTCTGGGCTGCAGCGGGGGAGGGGGGCATGTTAGCAAAACATACCACAGAAAAAACTATATGAAAATATACTTATTAGTAGGAATATTTTCACACATACTCTCTAATATTAAATTAGTTAAAGAATACTATCCCTCACATTTAATGATAGATTCCAAAAAGATTGGATTATTATAAAGCATATGGAATTATCACAGAATGACAGCAAGAGTTTGATTTCAAAAATTACATGTTCAGATTATATTTCAATTTTGTTAATTCAATCATAACAGCCAATGTAAGAAACAACAGATGCACTATATCATATAATGATTCCATTAATGGATAACAGAAATACTTGCTAAAAGAAATTTTGCTAAACAAAAAGGATAGTTCATTATTGATGTTTTGAATTGGATAAGTAAGGATATCACTGCAATGTTTTATAATGAATATTACAAAATGAAAGACTCCTGGCCCATGATGTTATCAAGAAGTATTATATGCTTTAATGCTTGCTGAAATTCACCACTTTTAGAGAAAGACTAAAATATTATATATAAAAGATATATCAATAATGTGTTTGTGCGCAATCTTATGAAGTTATAATTGAAACATAGAAAAATAAATGTAATCTCAGCATTATAATACATTATTGAACATAATGATAATGCTGGAAGCCTGAGATATTTAGACTTGCCTATTGAAAGAAATAAAAATAATTTGAATTACAAGATGATTATTCAGCTAATTGAAATTAGAGATATAGACTTTTAGGATTTTTTAAGTTGAAATCATTTCTTATAATAAATTTGAAGCTTATAAAAAAAATGAAATACTGAAATTTATATAAGCTAACTTAATTAAATTAAGAGATAATAAAAATACTCTCTGCAAATTAATTAACACTTTAATCATAATATATGGAAAATTGATAGGAAAGAACAATAACACCAAGCCATGGGTTTTAATACCATGTATCTTTTGCACAACAAAAATTAAATTTGTAGTCAGTTTTTAACATACATTTTAGGACAATGGTTAATTTAAATTATATATGAAGTTCAATGTATAATGATTAGAGGTTTTCAGCTGTGCATTAGGCTAAATTTCAAGACAAAGATTACACATACTATAAAGCCAAAAAAAGAATACCACACAAGGATAATTTTTTACATCATAAAATTTAGCATGGGTATATTATCCATTATGAAAATATTAAATTGCTATGTGCTAGAATGAGATATCCATAAATAAATAAAAAAGTGTGGCACATTCCTAACAATGATAATCTCATCAATAAAAGATCCAACAGAATCCATTTAAGTAATCAGTGGAATATATATAAAATGAAAATACCAATGAAATTATCCTGTTAATATAAAATGTAGTCTAACTAACTTGTAATAATTAAAAGGTATAGATCTAATGCACTGCACAGAAAATGCATTAGGCTAAAATATAACTGAATTAAATGATTAAATTTTACTTTATCAATGCACATATACACGTATAAGGACAATTTTATTACATTTAATAATAATGGACTAACATAATTAGAATACATATGTGTCTGTGCTGTATACATACTATTTGGGGTGTTAACTAAACAAAATGGCATTGGCATTTAATGCTTATTATAAAAAATAAATGTTAATGTGTTTAATTTGTTTTTAATTTTGTTAATTTACTGTAATAATATTTTTATCAGCATTCCATTTTAATTTACAATATTTAGATAGATTTGCGCTGTTTTGTATTACTTTTGTATTTAAAAGGTTTGCTATGGCAGTATTATTGCTAAAGAATTTTTGAATTTGATATTAACTACCGATTTAATTTTGAATTGGTATAATTAGCTTAACTGAGTAAAACATTTTAAAGGCTATTTTTAATTCTTTGTCAATCATGTAATCCTCTCCATTCTTCTAGGAGCTAACTTTTTTTTTTTTTTTGAATGATTCTACATATGCCATTAGATATAATTTATTAGTTTATTTAAAAAATAAAACTCATTTGAAAATTACTTCATTATCATTGCTCTAATAATATCAAAATGTTTTTTTTTTCAAACAGCACATCATAATTTTTCACTAGTATTACCCATGGAAATTGTGATAAATGTGGTTAAAAATAATAATGTAAACAGAGAATGCCATGGCAAACAAGAAATGTATGAATAATATCAAAAATGGAAAAAGAAGTGTTCAGCATAGAGTATTAGGGAAAAGAATAAATGGGGGAGGGGGTATATTTCTATAATTCTTTAAGAAAAAAGTAATAACAACTTTATTATTTATTTCAAACTTAGTGGCAGATTATGCATTTGAAATGCCCCAAAAATCATGAGATTTGAAATCACTCATAATATTAATGATATTATAAAGAAATAAGTATATAAAGCAACAAATTTTATTGAAGCATTTTTTGTTGGAAAATAAAAAAAATATGTGACAATCAAATAGATTTTCAATAAATCATAATTTGATTAATAATCTGGATTATGTAAAAAGATAATCATATTTACAAAAGGGACCCAAAAATAAGCGGAATCGTTCTTGGATTTGTGGGATATGCTTCTGCTGTTACACACTTCTTGCATGAAACTCTTTCTGCATTAATATTTTAAATAACATGCCATTTGGAATCATGGTGCCATGTAGCACTTTTTTTAAGTGCATTTCATGTATTTGTTTATTTTTATAATGACTAAAAAGTTTGAACAATGTAAAATTCTCTTTTCATTTATAGAAAACGGCAGAGAAAACAATATGCTTGAAACAGATTACAAGCAAACTGATCTAACAAAGACCCAAGTTCATGAGTGTTTTAATTGAAATGTCAAATTCACCAAATTAGTTCATAATAGTCAGGCATTTTATCTCCAAGTTCTAAAACATTTATGTGATGCGGTAAAACATAAATGGGTTGTTTTCTCATCCTTGGTGTTCACCTCAAGATATCGTTATTTCTAGATAAATTCCTAGAAATATACCGTTTCACTGGCCTTCACCCAACAAAAGAGGAAATTTTCTACGTTATAAATGCAGAAAAGTCCTCGTGTTATGTTGGACAGAGGAGGTGACGGCGACAGAAGCCAACACAAATGAGACTTCTTTCTACGATAAAACACAGAAAGAGTTCCCGACGGCTGCCGGTTATGGCTTTTTTTCTATGCTAAAAGCAAAGAGAAAGAAATGCCTTGATTGGCTGCCGTAGTAGTTGATTTTGTTCATCATTTTCTCCTAATAGTAGAATATCTATTTTCTCTGTAGTTTCGTGTGAGAGTGTGTGTATTTGAAGCAGTCGTAGTTTTTTAAAATTTGATAAGACGTCTTTTTTTTTTAATGTGTTGTAACTTACTTTACTGTTGTAAGTTTAGTAATAATGTCCTGAAGATTCCATTACGAATGGGTAACCCTCAAAAATTGCTTTTAAGGGTGCGAAACGGAAAAAAAATTTAAGGATCACGCGAAAGTACCGTTTTCGCGAGAATTCGTCCATGACAAGTTACTTTTGCTATATATATATATATATATGCACAAACAAAAACAACCCAGTGTCTAATTATTAGGAATTACTTGTCCAAAAAAAGAAAATTAGTCGGGTATTATTATTTTATTTTTTTGTTACATTTATTATTTCAAAATAAGATTAGTTTTTATATCTACACACTAACAAAAACAACCCAGTTCCTGCTTAATTACTGTCTTAAAAAAAAAAAAAAAAAGCAAATTCAACGGGGTTTGGTTTTTTCAATGGAGTATTTGAATTACGGTATTTTTTTTATATATATATATACAAGATTTACCAAAAAAAAAAAAAAGAAAGAAACCCACTTTCTGATTAATTACTGTCAAAAGAAATGCAAATTAGTCGGCTATCATTTTTAAATTTAGTATTTCAATAATGGTACCCTTTTTATATAGACAGAGTTAACAAAAACAACCCACTTTCTGATTCATTACTGTCCCCCCCCCCCCCCAAAAAAAAAAGAAAACGGAAATTAGTCGGGTATCATTTTTCAATTGAATCTTTCAATGACGGTCCTTACTAATAGTAGTCGGGTATCAATTCTAAATTGTAGTATATAAATGACGTTACTTTTGATAGATTTAGAATTACGTATTGCTTTTTTAATAAAAATAATTGATTTTTACTCTTGACCAAAAATACCGTAACTTTAAAAAAAGACACACATAAAGTCCAAAAAAAAAATGAGAAAAAGCCCCGTAACTTTAAAGACACACACACAAACTCAAAAACAATCTAAGATTAATAAACATTGACTTATTACGTCTTGCTTTTGAATCAAATGATTGATTTACTCTTGCAAAAAAAAAAGTACCGTAACTTTAAAAAGACACACATAAAGTCCCCAAAAAAATATTAGAAAAAGCCCCGTAACTTTAAAGACACACACACAAATTCAAAAACAAGATAAGATTAATAAACATTTACTTATTACGTCTTGCTTTTGAATAAAAGTATTGATTTACTCTTGCAAAAAAAAAAAAAAAAAACGTAACTTTAAAAAGACACACATAAAGTCCAAAAAAAAAAAAGTTAGAAAAACACCGTAACTTTAAAAAGACACACAAACTCAAAAAACAAGATAAGATTAATAAACATTTACGAAAAAAATGAAAAAACTAACATCATATAATAGTATTAGTTAGTAGAATATTTTATTATAAATCTAAGAAATCAGATCTTTTTAGATCAAATCGATCATTTAGGTCGGGCCCCGGAATCGTTATATGTATATGTTTTTGATTAGCATCAACGCCATCTCTAGGCGAACACCAAGGATGAGAATACAACCCGTAAATGTCCCGTTCTGTGGCAAAGCCTTAAGTGTAAAATACTTTTTAATTAAATTCAGCATAACCTGTTATCAACATATTCATCCAATTTTGCTTAGTGTGATTTTTTTTAATCGCTTAAAATAAAAAAATGTCTCTAATTTCTTTTTTGTGGACTTAGAAATGGTGGGAAAAAACACCATAGGTGTTAAAAGGCATCACTTTGCAAGTGTTTCTGAACTACTTTGAAAAATGAAAACCTTATTTAGATCAGTGTATTGCATCAAATAGATAGTAATTTGAAAGAGATTAAAGTTATTAACACTTAAAAATAAATAAACAACTTTTAATTATAAAATTCAGATAACTTTTGGGTACCCCCTCCTATAAAGATATTTTTCACATTTTAATACAGCAAAATTAATAAATGTACTTTTGTAGTTCAACTATTGGTGATAAACATTAACATCAGATTGTTAAGTGATGTTTTGACTAAGGTTAATTCTTAAAACAATTTTTAATCTGCTTGAGAAAAGAATCCTCCATTTGCAAGGCCAAAACAACACTAAAGTATTTTCAAAATTGTCCCCACATTAAAAAAAAAAAAAAAAGACTGCAAGCCACTAATCATTGCTTTGTATATTTCAAATAGTAAATTAATATTTTCTTGTTTTGATACTTTTAAAAAGTTATGGATTTCATCTTAAAAATAGCACACTTCAATATCATTTTTATTATGAGTTTATCACAAAGTGACTTAACAGTTTTGAAATAAAAATTTCGTCCGTTTGGGAAGTACTACACATGCATTGATGTGTGAAAAATTGCCACTACTCAAACTTGAATAATGTAATTTAACAGTACAAAAAAAGATAAGAAATATTTTTACTTCTCTTTTTTTATTTATTTAAAAATAAAATAAATCTTATAAAAAATATGATAAAAATCTGTAAATTTAATAATTCAAAGCAGACACACTAAGGAAAGATGAATAATTCATGAAATATATATGTGTTAATAAGATAATATTAGTATAATTTTTGTCCTATTCAGTTTAATAATAATATCATTTTGTCATTATATGCATTTAAAGGTGAAAAAAGAAACTTTCTTCATTCAATGGACATTGTTTTTAATGGTGGATGATTAGATGTCTACTTTGCCATTAATGTGTGACAATATTATTGCTGTGTATGCACACAAACACATATAATTTATTTATTCAAGGCTAAATAAAGATATGTGTGCAAGCTGTTAATAAAAATATGCTAAAATAATCCAGAAAAGAACCAGATAATTAAATTATGCAGAAAGGAAATAAAACTTACTGGAAATAGCTTCAGATTAATTTACATGTTTTAGAAAAGTTATTTTATGCAAATTTTCCTTACTGATGCAGTAAAGTCAGAATAATGGCAGAAAAATAAATAAATAAATAAACTAGCAGAAAGTTACACTAGTAAAGTGAAGTTGTTATGGAATTACTAAAGAAGAACTCTAATCAAGAATCTATTTGGACAATCTTTATATATTGTGTGTGAGCAGAAAGGTGCTTACAGAAATAAAAGTTAAAAGAATTGTAGAGTTATAAACTATAAAAATAAAGAGGCTTTATATATGTTAGTGTTTTCTCGAAGGCTTGTGATGATGGTGCTTTAATTGTATTTTCATAAAAGGACTATTTCCATCATCTAATATGAGTATTGAATGTCATTAAAAAAATTTAACTTTATTTAAATATTCCAATACATTCAACTGTTAGTAATAGCACATCAAACAGTTTAATATACATTAATCTCTAAGAAGATATGTGATCTTACACTCAACTAGCAAATCAGAAAGTTGAACTACTAATATCTTACTAACACCAATTATTATTATTGTTATTTAGAATAAATAAATTCTTGAAGTTTTATTTAAACATTTGTTGCTTTTCATTATTTAACAAATATAATTATTCAGCTACCAATTGACTGCTTGGCTCTGAATATATTATCTGGTGCAGTCGACAAAGTTGTGAAGCCTTAATATACTATTTGGCCCAGATGCATCTTCATTTTTGAGGGAGGATAGAGTTTCAGAGTGAAAACTTGTGTGAATTTGACTTGGTCCTATGAACCTTGACAAAGAAATTGCAAATTCAAAAATTTTATAGATGAAATGCTGCTAGATCAGTTACTATGGGGAATAAGAGACATAAAGTTTAGAGAAATATTAGTAAGTGAGAATAAATTATTGTATAAGATCACTATTGAACAGTCATTAGCTTATAAAGCTAAAATTAAGGGTGGAAATCAAATTCAAACCAGGTGATTACTTGATTATGATTTCAAATTATTAATACCATGTTTATATTTAGTATGAATTTTATTTCCATCCTTAATTTCAGCCCTTGTCAGAAAATGAACTTTTATTAATATCAAAAGCTTTAAGAATAGATGGACACTCTTAATTTTTCTGATAAAGAATTGGTGGGTTTATGTATCTATTGATAACTTATGGAAAACTTATCTATTTATGTTTTTCTTTCATATATACATTTGTTATGTTCAAATTTATATATCACAGGATGCATGTAATTAAAGAAAAAGAGTGTAAAAAGGTCATAGTTCAGTTTTTGCGCAGCACCGTGCTTCAGCTGGGCATGATTGTCAACCAGGAAATCCAGTGGTGGTATGCAGAGTAACATTCATTTTTTAAATTTCAAACTAAATTAATTATTTTTATTTTAGCAAATAAACAAAGCACTTTATAACTTCCTTTAAACTTAACAAATTGCAAGTATCATTAACTTTGAGTTTTGAGGCTTTTAAATAAAATGCATGATTTTTAAATTTAAAATGAGTGCAATATCATGATTTACTACATGAGAATTGGAGTGTGAACCAAGAAAAATGATTGTTGCTATACTGTTACAGGCAAATAAATGCATATGAAATTTACAAATTTGTTTTTTTTATTTTATTTAATATTTACCCCCAAATATGACTTGTTGAATGCATAGATATGGCATATCAATTATATAAATATATATATTAATTATTAGTAGTGAAGTAAGCAACAACTAATCTTACCTCAAATATACAAATTCTAACAGCTCTCCAGGTTGCAAACCAAAAGCTTTGCCAAACAGAGAAGATAATTCTTCTTGCACTCGCTTTTCATCCCAGTTTGAAAGAATGGACACTTTGTTGATAAGACCCATATTGGCTAATTCCAAGCGAGTGTGCTTGCGTGGTATGGGAATACTTGATTCCTGTATAGATGGAGGGAGACAGATGACTTCTTTAATGTACCTTTTGACTTTAGACATGTGGAAATGGCTTGGAGAAGAAGAACGACTTCCTGGTTGCTCCAGAGGTGCTGTGGTTGATGAAGATGAGGATGAGGCTCCCATCTCCTGGAACAAAAATAGAAACATTAAAGTGATGATTTTTGTTTTCTTTAAAAAAAAATTCAAAATTACACTAACTTAATTAAATATTCACTTATTTGTATTCTATTACCAATAAGAGCAATTTATTTATCTATCTACAAATCAGATTTAGAATAAACCAGATATTTAAGTTTCTATTTATTTTCTAATTCAATATTCACTTCTGTTTATCTCTCCTCTCTATATAGTATTATTGTACTTTAGTTATTAAATATTTAAATTTTTTATTATTCATTCATAAATATTACAATAATATCTACGTTAATGCATATTTTAAGATTTATATATATTAACATAAAAAATATACTGGAGATCATTTATCTTTTTTGCATGCATGTGGTCATGTGTATTGGTTAGTTGATATGGAGTGTAGGACAAATATAGACTGAAAAATCCTAAGTTCAAATCCCTCTATTTAATAATAAATCATGTATAAAGTATAAATTGGAATCTGAATTCATTGTAAGTTACATTTCAGAATTGACATAAATTTATATATACTATACTTGAACTAAATTAGTAGAATGTGCTACATGTGGAGTATATTACTATATGGTTGTGAAACATGGACAATGAATAAAAAAATTAGGAAAGATTGGAGATTTTTGAAATGTGGAAAAGAATGGAGAAAATTAGTTGGACGGATAAAATAACAAATGATAAAGTTTGGAAAGATTGAATGAACCAAGAAAATTGAGAAAATTGGAGATAGATAATGAAACTGGATTAGATATATAATAAGAAGAAATAATAGCTTGATGAATGATGTTTTTGGAGAGAATGGTAAATGGAAACAAGAATAAAGAATGGACAAAATTTGATCTTATTGTATAATAAAAGAAACGTAAAGAAATGTAGGGAATTGAAAATCTGGGCAATGAACAGAAAAGAATGAAGAAATGGAAGAATTGAATGTGATTGCTGTCTGAATCTGTCCATAGGACAGAGTATTATTGACGAGATGATACTTGAATATTTCTCTTTTTAAATCTAATAATTGAGAATGGAAACCAATTTAACTTTTGAAACAAATGTACATAGAGTATGAGGGAATATTAAAAAATAACCAGATTTGTTCTCTGGAGGGTGCCACTAGATGCCTCTTGCAAGGATTTCTCCTGCACTAGTCTGCCAACTGTTGTCATTGAAAACTCATGCTGTGATCATAGTAAATGTTTTTGTTAAGCATGTCTTGTTTATTTGATTTTTATAATGGCTGAAAAGTTGGAACAATAATTCTACTTTCTATTAGGGAAAATGGCAGGGGAAACAATTTATAATGTATGGAATGGCTTACAAGCATGCTTCTGTGGGGAAAACATGAATTTATAAGTGATTTAATGGAAATGACAAATTCACCATGTCTCAAAAGAGCATGGCAAGTGAAGTCCAATGTCAAGACTATGCTGATTTCTTTTTTTTTTTTTTTTTTTGTGCAAACAGCATTGTTCACTCAGAATTTGTATAGAATGATCAGAAGTTTTATTTATAAATTCTGGAAAGTTTACATGATATGGTAAAATGCCTCAATTTGTGGAAAGTAGGAAATGCAAGTCTCATCACAACAACACACCAAAGCACAAAACCTTGTGTTTGGTATAATTTTTAATTAAAAACAGTATGAACCAGTTTATTCATCAGCCACATTCACCTGATCTTGTTCTGTGTGACTTCTTTTTTATTTCCCCAAATGAAAAAAGGCCTCAAAAGAAAAAGTTTTGTGAACTTGGAAATGACGAAGAAAAAAACAATGGAAGCATTAAACGGCATCACTTTGCAAGCTTCAAGGTTAAATTAAGAAGTGGAAACCCGTTTAGACTAGCGTGCTGCATCAAATGGACAGTATTTTAAAAAAGATTCAATACACAATTTTTTATTATAAAATTCCAGTTATTTTTGGGTGACCCCATGCATATAAAAATATAACCTAAATCTTGTTAGTAAATGTAGTTGCAAACTAAAATGATTGCAACAAAGACATCAACAACAACAAAAACTATTCGATATCCATAAAATACATTTTTAATATCTTAAAAAATTGTTACAAGTTACACTTCAACTGTATCATAAATGGTGTAAAGAATCATTTAAATTTATGGCGTAGCTCTAAAATCGCAATTTTAGAATAAATTATTCTATAGAAGTGACAGTTAATGCCTGATGACAAGCAAGTGTTATCCATTGGTCACAATACTTGATTGCGTCATTCAACTTTGTCCTTAAGCAGGTGTCTCCTTTTTTTTTCCTTTTTTTTTCATATGTCATAGCATCGGCCGGGACGTGAACCCACACCCGTCTGCAACCAACTACTTGCTTGCAAGGCAGGTGTGATGACCTCTCAGCTAACAACGCTTGACAGGTGTCTCCTTTTTAATACATACATACCATTATTATTGAACAAATTTTAAATGGAAAACTTAAATTTGCACATAAAAAAGGTAGATTAATAGACCTAATTTTGGTTGCAATTAACATACTTAGAATATTCTTTTGCAATTATCTTTTCCATAGAAAAAATTATAAAGTTCATTAAAAAAAATTTTTCCCAATTTATGAATTCATAAAATATTACATTTTCATTTTAAAAAAATCATGTTAGGTTTTGATATTAAAAAACAAAACAAAAATTTTAAAGTTTCTTTCGAAATAAAATCAAGATCAATTGTCATATATATGTTCACTGTGGGTGAAACAACTACTATGATCAATCATCAGAAGCGCATCATTGTTTTGCAAGTTTTTTTTTTTAATTAAATTTTTAAAAAATACTTTCATTGTTCAGCCTTGATAAATTAACTTTATATATAAAATGTGGTTATAACAGAGAAAAATGGGAGGGGGGGGGGATTCATAAAATAAACTGATTTGAAAAAAAAAAAAAATCTTGAATTTTTTTGAAATATTGGAATTACAGTAATTCCTGTTAACTCTCTATGCAAAACATAGGGATTTAATAATTTTTCTCTATCAAGCTAGATCTTCGGTCATATGATGTCTTATCAAGTTTTTGGAAATAATCTAATCATTATATTGTTAGTTATCAAACCATACTATCTTCTTAATCATGTACATATTTTTTTTATTTGGCAATAAAGACGATTATTTATCTATCAGTCCATCCATCCACACATCAATCTATGTATTTATTAATCTATCTATCCTTTCTGATTTATACTTCTATTTTGATGAAATTATAAAATAATTAAACTTTTTAGCAATATATATATATATTTAAATGAAATATTTTTGAAGTCCAAATCCATGACATGCCTTTATAATGACATTGAAAGAATTTCTCACTGCATAAAAATCTATTTTAAAAATGATTAATTAAAATAGCAGCAACAGCCACTCATAAATGAATATGAGCATTCTATTGCCCCAAGGGGGGGGGGGGGTAGAAACAAAAAATAATAGATTAGAGATGAATTTTATGATGACTATACACCAATCTGTGAATTACTAATATATTAATATTTACTTTGTACTTGTTCATTATTCTATTATTTGAAAATTTTCAATACTGTTTTTTAATTTCTATAACAATTTTTTCTTTCTGAAAGACTTCAACATCTTATCTAAATGGCATTTCTCCATTGTATTCTATCCTTGTAATCAAAACTAAACTTCTTCAGAATGTCTTGGAGAGAATCTTTATAAAGTGAATGAGATCTGCCTCTTCCATAAAAACTGTGCTCAAGTTATAAAATATTTTTTAGAAAGACTGTTATCACTCATTCCTTTCACTGGTTTTAAGTAAATTAGTTAAAATTTAAATTTGATTCATTCTCAATTAACCCATTAATAATACAATATCTCTATATAATAATCACTAATTTTTTTATGTTTATGATATAACTCTAAAATTGGTGTACTAGAATACATTGTGTTAAGAAAATGGTAAACTCTCATCTATAATGATTGAGTGTTGTCACTTGGTCAAACAGAAATTAATATAGATTCATATACACATTAAAAATTCATATATAAATACATCTTTTTCAATTTTCTTGAATAATTTTTTCTCTTAGGCAAGTTGGATATTAATTAAAAATAGTCAAAAATTATTTAATTTAACAAACAATATTACTTCATTATTTATTTCTCCATCTTCTATGCATAAAGTATTAAATAAACTAATATAAATGGCCATATGGCTAGGAATTATTATATCTGCCTACACACTCACAATCTGGAGTTTGAATCTAGTTTGGGTAAGCATTAAATTTTTTCCAAATTTTAAAGTCTTAGGAATTTTTCTTTTATATAGACCATAGCCATCTCAATTAGCCATTCAATAATGATCAATAAATGGTATTTAGCTATTCTTAACAAGAAAGTAAAAGCTCCAAATTAATTTGAATTAATTGGATGAGTGTAAAATAAAAAAATAACAATTATAATACATTAATGCTAAAAGGTGGAACCATGACCTAAAAACAGAATCCAAAATAACCTTGTCTGAACTAATATTACAATTTTTTACATTACTGTGTTTTTCTAGAAAATATTTTTTCATTTATTTTTTTAAATAGTATTTTTAAAAAAAACGGTTTTTTTTTTTTAATTTAAAAAAAAAACAATAATTATTTAGATGAACATTATCATATATAGTACAACCGGATTTTAAAAAGTACAGTAATGGAAAAAATATAGTGATTATTATTATAAAAATCTGAGATATTTTGTATAGACAATAGATATTTAAAAAATATCATAGAAACATCGTATTTACAATAATAAATATAGATATTTTTCAATGTAGTACAAAATTCGTTTAACTTTTCTACAGACAGGACTGTTGAGATAAGGAATAATAATTTATGGTCTTATTAACTATTTTAATATTAAAAGATTAACAACATATAAGAAGAATTGGCTGTACAAAATAATATTCTATTACTTAATGAATTCCACTATACAATTATAGAACATAGATATCCCATATGAAAAATAAATAAATTAAGACATGTTTTGAGAAATAGATAACTGCATAATTTCTGGCTTATGTAACTACTATGGAGATGGAATGAGAAAATCATTGCATTACATTGTTAAATTATTTCAAAATAGAATTGAAAACATAATTTTAAAAATGTAATATAATTTACACAAAATATTTATATACTTATAAAATGTCATATGACTTTTATAGTTTATTTTCTTCCAGAGTCATCTACTATATGAATGAGTCATTAATGAATAATATATGTTATAGTGCTAAAGAATGCACTTATCAGCAATCTCTAACTCCGTTATACTATTCAAGCTAATAGCCTGAAAATTAAAAAAAAAAAAAAAACTTCAGGATTTGAACCTAATAGGTATATAGATTAAATCAATATTATATTTTTTAATGATTTCACTAAGCCCTGTCTAGCTTTTAACTAGGAAGGTTAATAATAATAAACTTAGCACACTCTTAACACATTTCCAAAACTCGTTCTCTTCACAGTAATGCAGACATATCTTCTGCAACTTTGAGTAATCAATTGTTACTAGTAAGTAATATTATTAAATCCATATCAGTTTTTTTTTTTTAAAAAATATAAGTTATTAACTTAAATAGTAGTGTAAAGAAATTAGTGCATTAGTTCCAACTTTTAAGTCCTAAATCCTCACTGATAAAAGCAAACTAAGATTGGGAATATCTTTTTACTAAAATATATTATAATCCTCTTATTAAATTTCCAACACATCACTACCATCCACTTTTCTATTGTAGAACAAACATATTTTGCCTTCTCTATTCTAGTGTCATCTATGTAAGCTTGAATAATCAACAATTACTAGTCTATGATGGCAATCAATAAAATGCACATATATGATATTCGCTGATTACTCACATAATTACAAAGAATCAAAATAAAAATAGAGAAATGTGTTTATTATCATTTAAATTATTGATTGTTATATTTGAAATTATGATTATATAGATTGTACTTGTTAACTTTTCCACATAATGAAAGTGTGCTTAGAATTAAGGAAGAAAAAATTAAATTTTATATAAATATTATGAATAACAGTATTCAAGTGTTTCTAACTAAGATATCAAATATATGGCAGTAATCACAGGATTAGTTTCAGAGATACTCCCTTCATCAGTTACATTGAGTTTCAATATGAATGATTTTTAATCTTATTTATATTAAGCTAATTTCATGCTGTGAAAGATAAAACAATTATTGAGTTGCTGTTTATAGTCATAACACAAGTATATAAAATTATATTATGGACAAGCAGAAATTATATTCAATTTCATTATTTTTAATAAATATTACCATTAATATAAATATGTGTGTAAAGAATGTGTTTTTTACTTTATAAAAATCACAATTAAATGTTGTCTTTTACCCAATTAATAAGCATATTCACAAATAATAATCTAATCAAGTAGAAACTTAAATCATTTTTATTTTATGTAAACATCCCCAAAATAAATTTGCTAATAGAGGATAATAAAACTCTCACATTCATATTATAACATATAATTCTGTAATGTAATGTATTAATCGCACAATTGTTCCATATATATATATATCAGTTATTAATAAAAAAAATACTGTTTAAGTTATCATTATCAGTGAATAATTATTACTTGAGAGATATTAAAAATATATGACAAATTCAATATCAATTCAACTATCTTTACTTCTCAATTTTAAAATTCTATCAGTGTTATTAAACCATATAGAGCTTCATCATTACCATCAAAGGTAGTCTGCTGTTTCATAAAAATTTTAAACAGTAGATTGAAGTTGTTTATGACTGTTCTTTCCTATCTAGTTTGAAATAATTTGCAATTGAGACAGTTCCAATTGTCACTAATATAAGTCCATTCACATTACAGCATAGTATAGCTATTTTTAATATTGTATTGCATTTAAAATTCAGTATTAAAGTGCTATAATGAAAACCTTCAAATATAATATAAGCATAACAGAAGAATATAAATATAAATTTCATATCTTTTTCTCCCTTTGATAATCAATTCAAAAACATTATCAAAATCATTCTACTTCTAACTAGATAAACAACACAACCCATTTCTTATAATACTCTAAAATATATTTTTTTCTTCTTCTTTACAAATACTTAAAGTATCTCAATATTTGCAATATTCTTTTCAATGATATTATAAATGAATGGTGTGAACCTGACTATA
>JAQFVV010006458.1:52500-95000 GCA_028023455.1 Epiperipatus broadwayi | reverse complement strand
TTATTCTAATTTATTTAATCTATAGCATGTTTTAGTTATCAGTGGACATTAGATTGTTTCTTTAAATTTCAAAGCTAAAAAAGTGTTATAGTGTTGTTTTTCCTTCTATGGTGTTGCTTTAGTATGTATCTCATATTACAGAATAATTGTATGCAATCCTAACTATATCAGTATATTAAAAGTCAAATTCACAATGAATGAGGTCTTCTACACTCCATAATACATTTATTATTTGACATCTAAAATATTATTCTGCCTGGCCAGAAAGTTTTTAAAAACATATATTAAATGTAAAATAAACTAGCATGTCAATGAAAGCCACCCCCCACATCATTTCTTGCATGGAAGAAATAACTTTTAAAAGGTTTTAGAAAAAGTGTAAATATGTGAATTCAGTTATAGCCCTGATTGCTGGATAGTGATTATTGATAAAGTTTAAAACTGATACATCTGCTATAAATAATGTTTGTCTTCCAGAAAAAAAAAAAGTTTAATCAAAAAGATAAGATAGCTGCTAATTTTTTTAAAGGACAAATCCCTAAATAATAAATGGGAACACAACATTCTATAGGATTAAGTATAAGGTCTAACTTGGTGTCTTCCATTTATGGAATTCCTTGACATATAATAAAAGACTAATGATATTTAAAAATTTCTATGATCATTTCCTCAGAGTTCTAAAGTGAATAATGTCAAAGGTATATGTGACATATTAATTTGATAGTGATAAATATTGGTTAAATGATAAGGACATATGTATTATGATGTGAGTTAGAAATGAAATTTGGAAATCATTCATTTTTCCTAGATGTTTTCAAGAACATGAAGTAGAATAGAAATTTTAGCTATAAATTTCAGAAAGTTCAGAAGGAAAAAATAATATCATTATTACTGCATTCATAACATTAAAAGATAATTTTTGTTGTTGTTCTATTAATGCATGTTATGGAAGTAACAAAAAATTAAGCTTCAAAGTTAGGGAAGTAATGACATTGGGTATATGAGTATACAGTATATTGTTACTAAATTTGTTTACAACACATGACTTGACTATCATGAACGTTTTGATAAAATTTGAATGAATTCATTCTCAAAACAGTACTATCTTATAAATCAAGTCATATGTAGAAATCAAAATGCAAAAACTTTAATATCATGCAAGTACTTGTGGTGCAGATTATAGATTAGTATCCTCCAACTGTTAAACTGATAGAAAATTTTTAAAAAATTATCTTCTTCACAACATACTGTGTTGTTTGCTTTTGAAAGCAACCACTATGAGTGTTAAATGTCAAGTTATTTTTAAGCTCATCATAATATTTAAGCACATAATTTTGTTGAGGAGTGTGATTTGAATATGAATAAGAGTATTCCTAATTCATTTTTAACACGAACAATCTTCATCGATTCTTTGACACTGACTGTATTATTAATGATTAAATACAAATAAACAAATGACAATTTCTTTTTGAAAGAGCAACAAATAAGTATATAGTAATGTAGAAATTTAAAAATAAAATTTCAACGATAGATAAGAAAATTTAAGATTGATTGGTGGTTTAAAAAAGAATAAAGGTTATATAGCCATTTACTGATTGTTATTATTTTGGATTTTACTTTGACAAAGAATATAAAAATAATATCTTAATTCTCATAAATCAACGCTTATGAAATTTGAGTTTTGCACACACTCCACTCTTCACACACATATCTATATTTGTTCTTCTAGTGAAATTCCAATCAACCTTTCACGTAATTGTACTAATCTTTGTTAATGAATGAACATCTAGTTATTTTTAATTAGATAGTAAATTAAGTTTAAAAACTGTTCAAATCATTTTTGCTTGGAGTTTGTTAAATTTTGTGATTAATGCTTCTCCTTGTAGTGTATTATTTTGTGTCTGCCTACACAGACAGACAGACAGACAGACAGACAGACAGACAGATAGATAGATAGATAGATAGATAAGATAGAGAGAGAGAGAAAAAGAGAGAGAGAGAGAGAGAGAGAGAGAGAGAGAGAGAGAGAGAGAGAGAAAGAAAGATAAGAAGAAAAGAAAGAAAAACAACCGGACGATAGACGGATAGGTGGGTGGGTGGGTGGAAGGATGTAGATAGGTAGATAGATAGATAGATAGATAGATAGATAGATAGATAGATAGATAGATAGATAGATAGATAGATAGATAGATAGATAGATAGATAGATAGACCGACCGACCGACCGACAGACAGACAGATAGATAGAAAACAAAAATATCTATTAACAGTTTGCTGCATGGAAAGATCTTTTGAATAGTTCTCCCAAAATCAAATGTAAAAATCAGATGTAAGAGAATGTATCACTCATCAGATTTGCCAACCGGTGATGGTTATTTTTTTAAATTTTCTAAATAAATATATCTTTTATTTAATAATGGAGTGGCTAGATGACTTGGTTATGAAAGGATTATCCAGAAAAAAAACTAAGGTTGCTTAGACAATTTCCAACTTGTATCTAGACTAATTAAAATTCAAATACCAGGCCAGAAATTTAGCAGACAATGACATTATGCTATAAAGGTATGTATGGGGGAAAAAAGGAAGAAAAATATAAAATTAAAAAAATTATTTTAAAGATCTTTTTTTTTAATTAAATATTTGTAAATACAAACAGTCTATTTAGGAAATCAAAAAGTTAATCATTTCTCTTTATAATGTTTAATTTTAATCAATCAAAATTCACATATGTATTGAGTAAAAAAAATGATAGCTTAAAATCTGAATATTTTATACTTAACTATTAAAAATTAAAATTGTATTAACTCCATCAACGATTTTACATAACGAATGTGTTAAATTTTGATATAAAAATGGCTTTATTTGATTATGTTTTTTGAATAATGAATTAAATTGTACTTCATTTGTAAAACAATTATTTCACTCCTCATCATCATAAAATATTCATAAAATGATTTTTTTGATTTAAAAAATTTTGCTTTGCTGTCGACTCACTTTATATATATATATATCTAAACTACACACAAACACTCATATTTACGATGTAGCCAATAAAATCAAGTTGGCTTTGAAAAAAAACTCTATAATTGTGCAAAACATACCTTGAATTTCTCTGAATAAATACTTATATTTAATTAAAATCTATTGAGGAGTGAGGTATATAAATACAAATTTAAGTATGGTAAAGTCTCTTTGGTCATTTGAGCCTTTTAAATAAATAACTTCCTATGAGATAAAGGTGTATCCAATAACTCATTATAAAAGAACAATTGGAAAGAAAAAGTATTACTCTACAGATTAGCCAATTGTTGATGATGGGGGTTTGAGTGTTTTCCTTTAACTAAGAGTAGTTGAATATCCATTAACTAACCAGTGTTAATTAATTAGGTTGGCGTAGAACTATAATCTAAAAGAAAAATGTTGAACCTTTTGAAAAAAAATTCACATGGCTCAGATTTGAACCCCAAGTCACAGATATGGCAGATGCAATTGTGAATTTATTTTTATATTAACATTAATATAAATTAATAAGTAATGCAAATGAAAAGATTTAAATGTAAGCAGAATGAAACTTGAAAAGTTTTCAGATTGCAAGGTAACTTTTAGCTAACTGAATTAGCATTATAATTTATTTATTTTTAAATAGGCACAAAAAAAAAACCTTAATCCTTTAACCCTTGGTATTTAGTCAGCCTAGTGTTTATAGTCCTCTTTTTCAGTGTTTTATATATAAAAGTTCTTGAGATATTTTGCCTTTTAGTATACAATTTACTAAAAAAAGTTAATTATAAATTTACTGCACGTTAAAACACCAATAGAGGTCCCTACTATCGCATTTTTACACGCATATTATCGAGGTTATAGCCTCAGTAAATATTAAAAAAAGTTAAATAATTTATTATTTAGGAATTAATAAGAAGTTTGAGGACTGGACTTTATTTTTTACAGTCTGTCACTTTATCTTGCATAAGATCTTTTATTAATTATATTTAAATATAGTCAGTGTTGTTAATTTCTAAAGTTTTTCTTATCATCTTTCTTATTTATATACAATCTCCAATTCATTAACATCATCGTTATTATCAATCCATTGGAGATTGAAGATCTCTCGAAATTCAATTCATTTTTTCTAAATCTCTCTTCTACATATCATACCAACAAAATTCTTTATTTCATCTATCTATCTCTCATGTAATCTCTTTACAGGTCTTTCATAATTTCTTAAAATCCTGTTTAAAACTTCATCAGTTTGTTTATTATCATCTTTTCAGCCTCTTAATTCTTTCAATGATACCTGTTTGTTCTCTTATCCAGTATTTTACTTTTTATTTTTTCATGTTATTACTGATAGATATTTCTCCATGCTTTACTAAATGTTTTTGAAATTTTTATAAATATTTAAATCTTAGATCTATAAGTAAGAACTGGTAAAATTCACCTATTAAAACCTTCCTTTTTAAGCAATGGTTTCTTAATATTATGTTAATTCTATTACAAGCACTCCATCCAAGTTTAATTCTATGAATAATTTCATCCATTATACTTTATTAGTAATCTGACCAAGATATTTGAAGTCCTTTTCAAACACATAGACATATATATTTTTAATATTAAGTTATTTTTATCAAAAACACTTTATTCAAGTTTAATTACAATGGATTTCATCAATCACCTTTCTGTCTCTATTAGTAATCTGGCCAAAGTATTTGAAGTTATTTGATTTTTTCCAATTCATAATTATTAATCTTTATTTTCTTTTTCTGAAAAAACCTATTGAACATTCTTAAGTCTCTTTAGTATTTATCCCAAATTCTTACTTTTATCTGATAACTTTACATTTTCTGAAGCTGAAATGTTATTTGCAAAACAGCTATATCATCTGCAAAATGTAGATGACATAAATAATCTTCACACATTTTTATTCTCTTAGCTTTTCATTTTAATTTACAAAATATTCTTGTAAAAATGCTATAAAAAGTTTTGTAGACTTAGAATCATCCTACATACTATTTTTTAACTATTCTTTCTTATTGCATTGTCAAATGTTTACCATATAATACTAAATTGTCCATGCACTTTACTACTATTACACAATGCTTTATTTATCACCATTTTTGCAGTTTCGATTGCCCCAGCAATCTTCTTCAGAACTTTATATCTTAGCAGTTGATGCTAGGAAATATAAAGTTCTGAAGAAGATTACTGGGGCAATCAAAACTGTGAACTGTAAAAAAGGGTGGTAAATACAGCATTGTGTAACGGTAGTAAAGTACATGGACAATTCAGTATTATATGGTATACTATTTTTTTACTGTTAATATTTTTAATGTCACTATATAATCTAATAACTGTTGTTGCATTTTGGTAAATATTCTTCAGAATTTGACAACATTCTGGGTTTATATCTTAAAGATCTGAAGATTTTATCAATATGAAAATGGTTATAGAATTTTCATAATCTACAAATCAAAAGCCTTAAGGCAATTAATATTCATTGTTCTTTTCTATAAATTTTAAATCATTTTTAAATCCAGCTTGTTTTTTTTTTTTGACTGGCTTAAATCCAAAGATTACTATAGGTTATTGGTAAAGAATTCATATAGAAATGTTAGAAAACATATAGGTCTGTACTTTCTAATATCTTCTTTATCACTTCTCTTAAATATCAATATGCTACATCTTTATCATTTAGACATTTGGTATTTAGTTTTGCCAACATTTTTCCTGTTTCTTCATCTGCTTCTTTCAAAATATCAATAATAATTCCATCATTGCCTGAAGATTCCTTCTTCATAGGTTAATTGCATTTTTTATTTCTTCATTAAAATTCTGACAATTCAGATGTTGTAATAAGTGTAATGTTTTTTTGTTTTTTGTCTTTTGTTTTTTATTACAGTATAATTCTTTGTAGAACAATTTTTTAAAATTTCATATTTTTTAATAATAGTTCTATCCATTCTTCTTATGGTTTAAATAACTTTTCATCCAATGCCAAAATACTGCTTTATACTTTTGAAATATTCTCTTTAACTATCCTTGCTGATTCACAGTTATATTTTCTTGTATTATTACTATTATTTATTCTTTTTTGAATCATTCTACACATCTACAAATATTCAATTTTTCTTAAAAGACCTTTTAAAATTATTTTTATATTTCTTTTCTTCTTATATCCTCTTGTCACAGTTGAAAAATTAATAGTGAACTGCTACTTTTTTATATATTAGCTATCTTTGTCACACTTTCTAATAGAGTACCAGTAAACTTCTTATCAATTAAGTCTAAACTATCTTCAAAGTCTCTTAATATTTTAAAACAATTGGAAAGTTCAAATTAAATTCATTGGAGTATTCATGAAAGTTAGTAAGTAATTGTTAATATTGTTTTTTTTAAAATTATTTGTCTTTTTTAAAATTGCTTTTAACATGTATCTTGCATATCACTAATAAATGAAAAGTTTCTGTGTTGAATCTATGAAAAAATACAATCTTGAATACATATTTACTGTTAGTCAAATCCAGTTCTGTAATATGTTCATTTGAATTCCTTCATGTCTAGTTTCATTTACCATTTCTCTCAAAGAAAAAAATCATAATATACTGTTGTTTTTCCCCTGAAAAGTCCATAAGTCTGTGTGCTTTCTCATTTCTATCACTATAACCAAATTTACCAACATTATTTTTATCTTTCAATCATTCATGATTATTAGCATTAAAATCTCCTGTGATAATTTTAATGCATTTTGAAAATATTTATAAAAATCCTCTAATTCTTCAATACAATGAGAACATTACATGTTCACCGTTTCTTATGCTTGCTCATAACTGTTATTAAAACAGGCAAAACTTTCCATACAGTAGTGCCACTCAGTGCAAGCCAGAGCAATCAATGGATGCCAGAAGGCACATGCATAATATCCCTATTTAATGCCTACTCATCCAATATCCCCAGACTAGTTTCTGGCTTGTGGCCTTCATCAGTGAGGAGCCTTGGATCTGAGAACATGGCACCTAGATCTTAGGATCTAATGCAACACTCCAGCAGCTACCTTTTATCTCTACTTAACTACAAAACTATGAAAATTAAATTGAAAACACAATAATATTTTCAATCTAAACTCATTAGCTTATATAGTCATAGAGGTCTGAACTCTTTTTAGTATCCATACATTTTGATGTCTTTAGATCTTTAATAACCATAGCCATCACTATCCTACTAGGCAGGCTTAGAATTAAACCACCAAACATCTTATGATCACTACTGTATGGAGAGTTTTGCCTATTTTAATAACAGTTATGAACAAGCAGAAGAAATGGTGATCATGTGATGTTTGGTGGTTTAATATCAATCCGGCCTAGTAGGATAGTGGTGGCTATGGTTATTAAAAAACCAATGACACCAAAATGTATGAGTATTAAATTGAGTTCAGACCTATATGACTATATAAGCTAATGAGCTTAGATTGAAAATATTATTGTGTTAACAATTTTATTCTCATAGATTTGTAGTTAAGTAGAGATAAAAGATGGCTGCTGGAGGGTTGCATTAGATCCTAAGATCTAGGTGCAGTGCTCTCAGATTTAAGGCTCCTCACTGATGAAGGCCACAAGCTAGAAACTAGTCTGGGGATATTGGATGAGTAGGCACTAGATATGGGTTTTATGCACAAGCCTTCAGTTATCAATTGATTACTCTGGCACTACTGTATAGAGAGTTTTGCATGTTTTAATAACAATGAGAACATGTTAAAGCATAAATCAGAATTATATATATTTGATATCTTCCATTAAATTGAATAACTATATTCTTGCCACTCTGACTGATATATCATCAGTATTACTAATATTGTTCTACTTTTATGTATAATGAATACCACTCCATTTATACTTCCAATATTTGTGCCTTTATAGTAAAATACATATCCATTTTTCAAGCCCATTGTTTTCTCATTTTTTCTTCTGACTTCATAAGGTCAAACAAGGTCGTATTTAATATTAAACAGCTCTAATTGATAGCCTGGACTTGCAAAGGATTTTTAGTATTCTCTATCCTAAGCCATCAATTGCTGTCTTGGGTAATAACTTTACACTCTCATGGAAATAAGGGATATAATTTTAGTTTTATTTGCATAACTGTAAATATTATTTTTTTAAAAAAAAAGTCATTCACATATGCATTCATTTTGCCTTTTAAAAAACTCAACTTAATGTTTGAGTTAATAATTACCAGGCAACTGAAAAGAAGTAGCATGATGTTTTTTAGTCTTAAATTTAGAGATAAAAAGATAATAAACTTTTTATGCTAGATGATGCAGTTTGTTTATCATAAGAACAATCCCATAATAATAACAGTTGCAATGATAGAAACTAATATAATAGATGTCAGAAATGTACTCAGATTCTGTTGACTTCATTAAAAAATTCAATAATTTCTCTTTATCTATGCATTAACTGTCTATGATTTCAGCTACTCAAATTTGAAGTCATATGTTTAAACTAGACCTTTATCTGTATGATTGCCACAGCAAACCATCTCTCATTCAGCCAATTTCTTGTCTTGTGGCATGTGGTCTGCTTCCTCTTTTTCTCTTTATCATTCCTATATTATCTCTTAGCTAACTGTATCATTCTATTGTACATAACTTCATTATTCTATTTTTTTATCAATTATTTTTATTATCTGAATGTGTATATTTTAAAAATTAAATTGTAATATAGGTGTGTGCATGGATTGGCAAAGAAGTATGCAAACTTTGGAGCTCAAGATCATTGGACAATCACCTAGCTTGAGCTCTTCTGGGGATTGAATTTCCTATGAATTCCTAAGCAATTAACGATTTGATTATTTTTTTTCTATGTATGCTATCTATACTTTTCTATTGTTCACAATTTCAGATTTTTACAAAAAGGCTCAAAATCAAATGGCAAAAGTATAAAACTCCTATACATTGTATTATGAATGAAGGAACTGCTGAGAATACTGACTTCTGTGATAATGAATAATTAAGTGATTTATTACTTGGGATATTTGAATACCAGAGTTCACCTGTGATATGAGGATTTTTAGCTTTTGAATTCAGTATTCTATCATTGAATTAAACTGCAGCAATCAAACTAGTTTATTTCTATTGCTTAGGTTTTTAGCTGCATTAACATTATTTAGTATTAAGTATCTTTTTAGTAAGGTATTTTTCCTAGTATGCTTAAACATTTTAGACAGACAAGTTTTTATAGAGATTAGAATATTCATGGATAATTAACCTTCATATTATAGATAAGAGATGTTGAACTAATTAATCATGAAGTATCAATTGAATACTATTTGTTTTAGGGAGATTTTTCTGTTTTTCTTTCAATAACATGTACTTAGATTTTATCAAAACAGTTTAAACATTTACAGAAATTTCAAATAAGATCTCAGAAATATTTGATGGATCATGGAGAGTGTTTATATAGAATTGAAAGAATGCATTTGGAAGTACACCAAAACTAAATGTCCAATTGGGACAAATGTTGCACATAAACTGGTATCATTCCTCTTTTACATATTTAATGTAATCAATATTTTATAATATGAATATCGTAAAATCAAAAATTAGACATTTTTCTAATCAATGACAATCTTGATCAATGTTTATGATTATCCATTTCCTCTTAGAGTCCTGTTTTAAAACATCTTAAGTTGATTAATATTTAAAAAAATATTATAAATTATATATTTTAATTCTGTTTCTATTGAATTATATATGTTCATTTTTGACATGTTTAAAATGTTGAAATCAGATTCTAGCATTATATCTTTTTCCTAACATATGAGTAGATCACAAGTTTGCTCTATTAAAAAAAGTTGCTTGCATATATAAAAAGAATGAACAATTGACTTATAAGTCTTACAAATTACACATATAAGTCAAGTGTTGGTGGACTAGTGATTAACATAGCTGCCTTCCAAGCAGCTGGCCCAGTTCGTTCTCCCAGTCAACGCTTTGACATATAAAAAAAAGTTACACATATAAGTTAACTCCTAATAAACACTCTAGACTTTTGGTGGATTACAGATGGTCTATTTTATTTAAACAATACTTATTTTGATTTATTGTTTGAATTATTGTTATTTAGAAATTTTATACTAATATAAATATAAGCTTATTCTATATTTGAAGATGTTATTCTATTATAATTACAATAAATTTATACAAAATATAAAAAAGTATTTTTATATAAGTAATACTAAAGTAGTAAAATTAATGCTTATTTAAATTTTTCAGCAAATTCTGAATCTATAATAAAGAGGGATTGGGTATTGTTGAAATTTGGAAAATTTACACATTCAAAAAGCCATAAAATCAGATATTTTAAACTAATGGTAATTTAAAAAACTGTTCTGTGAAATTTTATTATTTGTTATTAATTTTGGCTAAGTTGTGTAATAAAAAATTTGAATTTATATTTTATTGAATCTCACTTACCTAAAATTGAATTATTTAATGAAACTTTAAGAATATTTTTTAAAAACTCAGAGATATGTATAACTTTATATTTATCAGACATAATATGGTTTAGATATTACTCTAAGCAATAAATGCAAACTATAAATATATTAAGAGTAATAATGCATTTCTACCATACTCTTCCAAAGTAGAATCATATGGAGAATTCAAAGACAGGTGAGAAGATATGCTTTGATTGTGAAGATATGTGCATCGCAAAATAGAGCAGTTCAATGGAGACAAGATTTTATATGAAAAATACAAAAAGCAAAATGAAAATGTTTGGTAGACTGTATTAAAATAGCTAAAATAATTTTAATTAGATTTCAAGGTAGGAATAACAACAAGATAGCTAAAAAAGATAATAGAATATGCTAAAGAAGTAAACAGTTTATCTATATAAAATGTAAGACAAATATGTTATGATTTGTCAAGTGTTGGTGGCCGAGTGGTCAACACAGCTGCCTTACAAGCAGTTGTCCCAGGTTAGCGGGTTCGCTTTCTGGCCGATGCTATGACACATGAAAAAAATTGTTATGATTTAATTATTAGCAACATCAAGCAGTAGAATATAATAATCACTAATAAAAGCCAGAGAGTTAAAAAGATGAAGTTGTTAAATATATATATATAAAAGAAATAAGCAGTTTATTCAGAAGTAAGCTAATTTATAATAATAGAAAGTAGAGGAGTCTATTCTTTAAATGTTTACTAGGAATAATAAAATATATTTATAAGTTGAATAATCTGAAGGATACGTTTTGAAAATGATTGAAGGAAAATGTTAAAAATATCGTGTAGGCACATAGAATTAGAAAAAACAATTAAATATATATGTAAATTAATTTAATACACAAAAGGTGAACTTTTGAATTTCTTGATAAAATGCTATAACACTAAAGTTAATGAATGGATAAATGTAATATTGTGAAAATAGTATAGAAAATAAAAATAGGTTTAAAAATGTAAAAGGCTATTTAGAAAATTATGATCGCTAGCTGGTTTCAGAGATCACTGACCAATAAGTAGAGCCCATCTTCATCAGTCACGTTGCAACAGTTTCTGGCTAATTGAAGTAATAATACTTAATGACAATAGATATTCAAAGATATCGAAAACGTTTATTCACAAACAGATTTTAAACTTTTATCTTCATGGCAGGCTAATATAGATCTGGAAGTTAATTTGTATATAGCTGTCACGTGATCATGGCTTGTTCATTGCTTATAGTAGTCAAGCGAAGAATAAAGTTCGTGCTGTTTAATGCAAATTAACGTTTGACAATGAAGGGAGCTCAAAGGAAAAATTTGCGCTTGTTACATTCTGCACACATACGCATATACACACATACACAATTTTTATTATATTTATTCAAAAATTATTTTATTTAAATTGTCTGTATATATATGTTTTTAATGAGACTAACTTTTTTCTACCTCGATTTGTTTACTTAATCCTAGAAAAATTGTTTATGCTGCAATAATGTAAATTAAAATTTTGAGTTTAGTAGATAGATTACATGATTCAATATTGAATTCTAGTAAATAAAATTTATTCAAAATTCAAATGCCAGTCAATCATACATGATTTCCATAAATATCTTTACTAAATATGGAATTTTGATTTTAAATCAAAATAAACATTTCTCATAGTGATTTTACTTTATTGATTTCAAATTTTGACTTCCATCTGACCGTTAATCATGGTTTATAAATAAAATAAAAATTGATTTTATTTATGAGAGAGAATGTTTCATTAATATTGCCAATTCTGTCAAGTAAATATTCACAGTGCATAAACCTGTTTAAATAAATAGAAAGATTTAAATATTCGCTATTAATTCAAAATGAAATCTCACAATATATATATAAACGTTGATTAGAAAATCACTACCTATATTTCAAATATTTATATTGAAATATTAATCATTGTAAATAAATATGTTACTGTAAAGTTAGTTTTCCCGGCTATTAACAGATAGAAGATAACACCGACAATAAAATTTTCTGGCTTTCACACATGTTTATTTATATATTCTCGGTCTCTTTACCTTACAGTAATGCCATAGTTTGAATGTTTAGCAAACACCAGATGGTATAAAATTTCCATCCTTAAACTTTTCGCTTGTTTTTATTAACAAGAACTAGAATTCAAAGCTTAAATTAATGCACTTTTGCTTCAAGCAGAACTTTTTACTCTTTTATAATATTCAAATTATAGTCTGGATTAAAAAAAAAAACTATAAGCTTGTAAACATCTGACACCCTAAGTATATTAGTTTCAGCTTTAAATCCCAGTTCTCACTAACAAAGGCAAAAGCCAACACTATTTTGGGGATGACAATATTCTAGCGCTATACCATTTGGTATTTATTGATTTCTTAACTTATAAAAGATGATTCTAGAATAGGGCAAAGGGAACTGTTTTGGAACCATGTAATTTAAGCATATGAGAAACTGATATCATATTGACTTTCCTGTCAAAAGGTGGAGATGCTATAGATGACATAAAACCAAATCTCTATTATATAAAAAGTCATATCTGCATAGTGAAATTGGTTTGGGTTCAAAATTTCAGTTTTTTTTATTAATTTTTTTAGATAATTAAATAGAACAGTACTAGATGCATATGTATATTAATTTCATCTTTGAAGCTAGTTCTCACACAGGTAAAATTCAGAAATCGATTTGAACATGGAAATGTTACAGCACTATATCATTTGGTGAAATTGACTGCCAGATGGCACAAGAATTTGGTTTAAATAAATGCCTTTGAAAAACGCATTTGAAAATGTCATGAGCTCTTGTTTTGATATTATCTTTTCTTCTGCACAATCTTTCCATTTTCATAAAATATATCAGACAAATAATATCGAAATTGTATTCTTCTTTCAATTGCCCATATATTCTACTTAGTTTGTTTTAGAAAATGTGTTAGATAGTATCTTCTCACATTTATTTAATGTTGTAATTATTTTTTTAAAATATAAACAAAATATAAATTTGGCATCAAACATACAATAGTCTTTAAATACAAACAATCTCATTTCAGACCTATAAATTTTGAAATCTGAATAGATATTTGGAATTCAATTTGCACCTGTCAAAATTCTAAAAAATTCTAGGTCAAATGTTACTAATAAAGTTATCAATAATGTTAAGGTAAGAAATACCTCACTAAACAAACACTTAAAAATATGAATTCAGTTAACAGGTGATTAAAACAATGGAATTTACTTTGCAGAATTTGAGTGGGTCATTAAATGTTTCACATAAGCCTTTTAGTGATGACAATTCACAACTAAAGATAAAATCTACAGATGCTAACATTTAAAAAAATGGTGAACAAACTATAACAATCAATAGTGAGAATAATACAGACTTTTTTATCACTGATTGACAAATATCTGAACAAATAAATATATCTACAAATAACTAACAGAGACAAATACTAATGATTATGATCAAATTACTGAAAAATTCTTTCAAACAATCCCATTAACATAAATCCTTTCAGAAATTTAATACTGCTAAACCATTAATCACCCCTATTATTGACTGCAATATTTCCACATTACAATTCTCAACCGATTAATACTATTAATTTTTAATGGAGAAAAAATTATGGGGATCTATTTTCAAAATTCTGAATCACCCAAATAATCAATATTTTTTGGTTTTTAAATTTCACAGCACAGTGCAAAAACAAATCTTTCAAAAACATATACAATTCCTAAACAATAAATGTATTTGTTATATAGATGTTAATAGAAGGCTAAGCCTAGCAGGTCAAATTAAAAATTAGCATGTAAGATTTACAAATCAAGACCTGCAAAACATACTAAATTCATAAGGGAAAATTATGAATTTCAGATACTTTCTGGAAAAAAGATCATCATTACCAATACTAACAAACATAGCCTTTTTCAACCTGACCCTAAACAAAGTTATACATCCATATGATATACCTACCCTTCATGCCACACACTCTTCACATAATAATTTTTAAAGGAATATCGTCATAATGTTTTTATTGTAAATCCAGGAATCATATAATAAAAAAACTGTAATGAGCATTTCTATGATGAATATGGCATTAAAAAAACTAAGCTATATCAGCACAATAAATCATCAGGACCATCCATCGATGAACAGAACATTAATCAAAGAATGAATGATATTTTAAGATATTCAGATTCCACAAAAACACAAAACATCAACCCTGAAGATAGGACAATTGGCTCCCAAACAGAAGATGAAATATCTAAATCTACAATTCATACAAATTTCATTGAGGATTATACTATTGATTCATCAAATGAATCTGAAATAGACCAAACTACAAATAATGATAATAATAAAAACACATCATTTGAAAATGAAGATTTTAAACCAGTCATAAAGAGAAAACCAAAAAAAGAAAAGAAGAAAACAGCATCTGATAACACCAGTATAAATAATGATTTATAGATGATAAAGGAATGTCAAACAAACACCAGATGTAAAAAAAGTCTGATTCTTTACAATGTACACCCTCTATGAAAAAAATTACACTACTTAACATATCAATAAAAAATATTTCAGGTGACAACTCAAAATCTATACACTGGTATAGACAACAAAGTGAATTTTCAACTGCTTCTGATCATGGTTTCATAACTGGAGTTGAAAGCAATAAAAAAAACCAACCAGTGTAAAGAAAAGTTACAATGCTAAAGAAATCAAAAGAAGAAAAGAATAAATCTCAATTCACACAAAAGACATAAGAAATAATAATTCACCTATTGAAATCATGCATAGCAGTACCAATGATAAATGATCAATAATAGAACAATCATCCAAAAATTGCATTTGTTTTTCCTTCCAAAAATTATGATTGAACTGAATGTCAGGTATTGTATACAGTTTAATACAACTAAATTTACATTTAGAGCTCTACTTACAAACTGCTCACTTAAATCTACATATTTTACAATGACACTTATTGGGTTTAAAAATAATGTAATACTTTGCTATCACAATTTATTCATATTATAACCACTCATCTCCATATTATAATTAACAATTATATAAATACAGCTAATTATAAAGTTTTCATCTTCCACCTACACAAATCCTAGTGCATATTAAGATTACAGCTGTTAATGCCAGAGGAATCAATTACCCTCAAAAGTTACTTGCAATTAAGAATTGGATAGCACAATTTATACCACACAGTACTATTGTTTACATAAACCAAATACACAACACATATGAAGATAGACCCCTCTGAGATTTCATGATAAATTAAGTTTTTTTAAATTATCTCAGTCAAACATAGCTGGGGTGAGGATTTTAATCCATCACTTGATCAACATATGAGCATAATAACTTTTATACATAGTACCTAATCAAAACATATCAATAAAGCTATTAATTAATCAAATAAACATTTATTTAAATACAAATCCTTATCCGATAATACTAATGGGTAACTATAACATATGTTATGCAGAATTTATCTCCAAATTTTTACATTGCATCAACAGACCACTTATGAATGCAGTAGGCTTCTTACAAAATTCTATCTCATTCTATACAAGATAACATCCTCTCTAATTGATATTCTCTTTTATTCTGTTGATCTCCATCTGACCATTTTTCTCTGTGTGCTGTATTTAAGACCAATCTTATAGATTCCATTATATTTTCCTATAAAAACACAAAAATGGCTACCACAGAAATGATATTCTCTGATATATATATATATTTCCAAAAGATCAACATTGCAACACTTAATCCAGTAAAAGTTTGGTTTTCTTGTTACTCTTATTAACTTAGTTATTAATTTTTACACACACAAAAATAAAGGGAGACCTCAATGTTAAAGAATTTTGAAACAATCCACCAAAAATTACATCTCACATCATGTAATCCTGATGTAATTTCCTTCATTTTACATCTAAAAGAAGAATATAAGCGTACCTAAAACATATTGGCTAATTATATTTCCATAAAAAGAGCTAAAATATTCCTAGTTCAATCACACAATTGGTCCAAAGGGTATATATAATGGCCTTGAGTTATAGAATAAGCAGGTCCAACCTCACTTTTAGTACTAAAGATGCACAATTTATTGCTGGTAAAAATATACTGCCTCACATCTTTTATCATTTTAAAAAATAGATTTCAATCCTTCCTAACTCCTAATATACCCACTTACCTGTTTGATCAAAGTGACGATAATCACGATATTCATAAATACCAAATTGCGATCAAATTAAACTCTATGCCAGATAGTACACATCCAGATTCACATGCAATTGCTAAATTTGTTCTCAGTCATCTCAGCCATTTACCATTCACATTATTCACAATCTTTTTAATCACCACTCTGCACAGAATTCATCAGCTATACTCAATTTCCCTGGTACCATTTTAAAACTAAAACATTATCCACCCACCTTGAATAATTTACAACCAATTTCCATGATATTATTAATGATTAGTTATAGAAAGCCTAACTAAAGCCAAAATACAACCAGTCTTTCTCCCCAACATAATAGCTTACCAATCTTCTAAAAAGGGGACTTCCACTATTGTGGCAATGATACTCTTCAGAGTCATAATTGATCAAATCAGGCAATCTAGAAGTGTTATGCCTATTGTAATATAGCTGGATATCAAGTCAGATTTTGACTCAGTTCCAACAGATAAGCCCCTGCAACTACTCAAACAACACAAGATCCATACACCAAATCCTATATATTCTAGCAAATATCCTCTATAGTAGAGAGATTCTTGTAACTCGAAATGGTAAAACAAGACCTGGTTTCACTCCTTATAACTCAATACCTCAAGCTCTCCTTTATGTGCTTTGCTCTTTATTATATATATTAACCCTTTTTTCTTTCAAATTAAAAACAGTCTTCCTGGTATACACATACAATCCATAAATCAATATATCAAATATATATTTTACATGGATGATTTTATAATCATTCTTTCATCCAAACAATACATACCATAACTAACTTCTCTACTTGAACAATATATTAAAAATTATTCCTTAAGCATCAATATGTCAAAATCATCAGACTGGAACATTCTCTCTGGGAACAACATTGCACTCCCTTTCACAACATCTCATAAATTCCTTGGCTATTCAATATATCTATCAGTCAATGAAATGAAAAACTCTATCCAGAACAAGCTCTTAACTCCCATAGAATGCACTTTTAATTCATTGTCTCAAGATCATCTATCAATCTATGTGAAAATCTCACTTATTAACATGCTCATCTTCCCAAAACTACCTTTTATTCCCCTATTATTAAATTCGCTAAAGTATTTATTAAGAAAATAAATTCCCTATGCACTAAACTTATCTGAAGTAAGATGACTGTTGTTATTACTATAAGATCCATGCAAAAATCTTCAAAGATCAATTGACTATTTTTACATTGTATTTATGTTTTCCATCTATAAAGGGCAATAAATGAAATCACATGGATCCTCAATTTTTTCTCTTATACTCAAAATTTTATATACGTCAGTCTGATTGACACCCCATTAGCAATAAGAAGTAAATTCCTAGACAACTTAATCATTTCTCTCACCTTTATAATTCATAACATCTTTAAGAAAAAAAATTCACTATTGGGATGCATACAACTTACTAAATCAAAATCAGGATGATATACTATAAAACCCACACTAAATTTCATAAATAAATATATTATTCAAAATTTTAAACATTGGTATTTTGAACCTAAATACCTGGACTTCATTATTAAAATAAACCTGAATACACTACCCATGCATAACTTTTTAGCCTAAAGATTTGTAATGTTAGCATAGATGCCTATTTCCAGTTGTGCCAGATGGATGAAAAAACTATTTAGCACATTCTACATGACTGACGTGCCTTACAGACATATCACACACTCACTAGCACAATTACACATAATCACTCTTTCTTTGGCTCTCATCAATAGCATGAACAGGAGGCTTTTCCTTAATATCAGAATATCCATCTTTATACTTTTCACTCTGTGGTTTCTGAGGTACCATTTTTTCTTTAATCCTACATCTAGTAAGCTTTGCTCACTCTTTTATGGCAAATTAAGTAAAATTAAAACCAGAGACCAGGCTTTAGAACATGCAGACATATTTGCAGTGACTAGAGTCTGATAATACTATCTGCACCATTGTAGATACTACACAACTGATATATTTCTTTTAGAATAGATATGTGAGAATGATGTAATGATGTTTGAATGAATTTTAAGTGTTTATTGATGAATTACTTATAAGAAAAAATGTTTGTCTCAATGTTTCATGTAATGGAACCTAATTGCAAATAATATGCCAATAAACTTCTTTTAAAAATAAAAAGAAAATTATATGTAAAATGCGTGATATTAGATACAATAATAGCATAATAGCATGACCTAAATCTAGGGATATGATATATTTGCATCAAGAACTTATTAGTGTTATTATTCTGATTAAATTTTGTAATTTAATTATAGCATTAATTTTATCTGCACAATACCACACACACACCCTTGGAATAATATGACAGGATTCTTTGCCTGATAATACATATAACGTGTTAAAAAGATAACCCAGATTGATTTATTATACATACACATAAATATTATGATACATTGTGCATACATGTGGTGAGGAGAAACCCATGAAGAAAAGACTAGATTTTAAATGATTCTTATTTTCAGCCTAGATAGACATAATGACTATAACTGTCCCAAGTGAAACAGATATTTTTCCACTATATTTTTTAAAAAAACTAAGTTGATAAATTGATAATAATATGATCAAAATGTTGTTAATTCAATTCAGAAACATATTTATTTAAAATATAATTATTACCACATAAAAATTTGATATTTGTTAAACAAATAACTAGAGACAGAAAATGATTATTCATAATAAAACAATTCATGAGACAAGGAGTACATGTGCTTCTTGATTGATTATGCCATATAAGATGTTCAACTGGAATTCTTTGAGAGAATTAATACTATGATAGAGATAATACGCTTGGGGAGGCAATGCCATTGCCTGCCACAGATTATGAACATTGACAGAACATTATAACCATTTATTGAATGAACTACAAATGATACAATGTATGGTTTGAAGAAATTTATTTTTTTGAATTCTATTTTCTTCATTTTGAAAGATCATTACTTATTCTATTGAAAACTGACATGCAAAAAACCAGAGAAGGATTTTGATAAGAATGCTAAATGTATCCGCAAAAAGAGAAATTAGTTACAAAGTGTATATGCTTATGTGTCTAATAAATGATGAGAGCTCTTCTATTTAATTTAAAACAGTTATTAGATATTTAAACTTTATGTATATCCCACAAACCTTGAATATTTAAATAGGTTAAAATTAGGACATTCCAATAATAAATAAATGCAAACAGATAATAACTTACAGAAGTCAATCTGAACTTTCATCTATTATAAAATAATAGATCATATCTTTGCAAAGGCAAGTGCTTGATTTAAAATTAGTCAGTAATGTTATAAATTCTAATAACATTGCATGCAATGGTGTATAGAGAAAAATCAAGCATATAGTTATAAACAAAACTACTTACAAACAGTATCATATAAATGGTTAATAATGATTTCTATTGTTTTGATGTGGATATTGTAAGATAATGTTGTTACTTTTACATGAAGATGAAGTCTGAATAAAATGAGCTTAATTTAATTTCTATAATCTTTGATGCCTTTTCTTCTTTACCATTCGATATTTAATATATATATATATATATATATTCTAACCTCCCCCCGCGCGTCCTCACCCCAAAATATACTGTTTATTACAAATATTACGGGTTCTAGCTCAGTTAACAAATAAATAAATGAAATATTCAGCATTAATTAAAATGATTACTAGCTCTAATTTTAAAATACAAATTCGATTCAATTTTAAAATGAATTAACAAATATTTACTATTTTCATGAGACATGGAGTGACAATACGGGAGACGAGATAGACTACATTGAGCCATTATCCACACGATACTACCTCAATGGCATAAGAACACTATTCCCCCTTTTTACTATACCAAATAACTAACTCATAGTATTCTTACGACTTTCTAAGCTCTATTCACTATGATTAAAATAATAATTATATCTTAATCTTCTTTATAACAAGAATCTAGCTTAATTAAATAAAATGAAGTAAAATAAAATAAAATCTCAGGTTCATAAATTGTATTCTAACTGATTTAAAATTACGGTAGTAAAATATGAAAAGGGAATTTTATGTCATAATCTACTACACAGCAACTAATAATAATAAAAATAATAATAACGATAATAATATAATATAATCTTCTTTCTTCCTAAATGAAATAAATAAATACATACGTGGTAGTATTTTAATAATCTGACAACAGGATACGTGTGGCAACATTAGCATATAATTTAATGTGATATTGTGGCAACCGACTTATGACCAATAAATAATATAAATTTATGATCTTTTAATTTTAACATACCAATAAATTCTCAAAATTATTATAACACTTTTATGTTTACCTTTTGTGCAAAATCTATATGTCTGTTTCAATTATAAATGTATTGTGATTTCATGCATCCATGTGGAGAAATAACAACTCGGACACAAAACTTTAAAACAAATTTAAAACAAAGTTTATTAACAACATAAATAAATTAACAATATTTTTACACTATTTACATTGGATATCCCTTACTCTCCTATCTCAACTTAATTTATTAGTTTATAAAATGAAATCAAAATATTATTTATTTTTTTCTAGTTAAATTTTATCTTTTTAACACTTAAAAATACCGTATTATTACTTGATTTATTATTATGGTTAGCTTATGACAAAATGCATTTCTTATATGATTATCACTAACACTTTTTATCCCTAATATTATTAAAATTACATTTTCTACAAAATTTACATTCGTAGTAAAATTCTACAAAATAACAAATTTTAGTTTTATATTAGTTGTATGGAATCTTACAAAGTCAAAACATTGTTCTACATTCGGTATTAGGTTTTTATTGTTCATTATCCATTGTTTATTAATCCTAATATTCTCATTCAAGCCTTACTTCGGATGATATAATTATAACTATTAATATACCATGCACAAGTATATGTTTATTGTACATTATTGGACTATTTTCTTAATAAATATGCAATACTTATTTTCTAAATATTATTTAAAACATTCAAATTTTATTATCACTTTTTAAAAAAAAAAAACTTTGTTTAGATTTCTCTTTCAAAAAATCTTATATTCATTTCTGAATTAATTTTACAATGTATTATATGATTCTTTATCTCTTTATGATATTTTGGACTTTCAATTTTAAAGTTACACAATTCTATACATTCCGGCAAATAAACTATTCTTACATAAACGATAACTTATCTTCAGTTCTATTTTATTCATTATTTCTTTAAAAATATCTTTCTGACCGATGCAGATTCACAAAATAAGGATAGCGAAGATAGATGCATAGGATCAAAATACAACTAGAATATTACTCGTCATATACCTTGACAATCATGGCACAGTGAATTAAAAGACACTATAGAGGAGTGACCTTTACCTGTCTACCAACCTCTATTATAGGAGTGATGTTAAAGCTATTTCTTCAGCTTTATTATATCATCAAAAAGTTTAAAGATATGCAAAACACTGTCCAAACCATATGTGTTCAGTCATAGGGCCTAGTTAACTATACTGAAATCACACAAAACTAAATATGATCCAAATCCTTTATTTTTCCTATTTCTTAAAAAAAAACATCATCTTGGTTTCCTTTCCACTAGTACTTCCAAGTCACTATCCTATCTTATTTCTCAAGATTTTTTCTATACTGTACATCGACAAATACATATCTGCATTACTAACAATAATAAAATTCATTTATTTTAAAACTATTCCACTGTTCTATAAGAAAATCTTTTTACTACTTTCCTCCGTATATTTAATCATATACAAACTAGTCAAATATCTGAATACTTTATCACATGAAAGTTCAAAAGAATCACACAATTGTTCTGTTAAATTTTATTATTAATATACTTTAAATAAATTATTGCATGCATATTCCGAATTACTCCTATCTCATTATATGTTAAAAATGTTGTATAAAATGTGTACATATAATTTAAACTTTCACACTTCATTCTTAGGTCAATAGATAATCTAAAAAAAAATACATTATGCATTATAAACAACTATTAAAATTACCAAATGACCTTCATCTCCTCAATCGCGTTCCGTAGGCTTCACCATCCATTTGATCCTTGTAGATATAAGATTCACATCCATACACTTTATTTTAAACACTATTTCTATAATTTTATCAAGCTATTATATTTAAATTTTAATATTACTAAATATATGTTTATATGTTTTCCCTAATCTCACATAACATTTTATATTTTAAATAAATTAGAAAAAATATTTAAACTATATTTACTGTACTTCTTTATCAAACTTTCTTGAAAACCGTTCATACTAAAGCTAAAAAAAAAATGTTTATTATTTCTTCTTCAGTCACTTCTTGTTCAATTTTAAGGTAAACAATTATTGCTCTGTTTAATAATATTCATATATGACAATCCTTGGTTTTTTTTTATAATATTTAATACAATTATTAATTATGATATTAGTTAATCCCGTAAAGAAAACGTCTACATATTCTCTTCTAATATTTTCTTGCTAATATTTTCTCCCGCGCGACTTTTACGATGCATCTTCTCAGTACTTTGATTTAAATATTCAACAAAACTTTTCTGTTTCCATGGATCCATTTTATTAAGTATATTAGATTTATATTTTCCAAATCAAGCATTCCTCCAATGACCACTTTATAATATTTTCCAATTCTTCTTAGAGAAAGTTTTTTCTGTTCTTTTTTTTTTTTTCATAAAACACAATAGCTCTTTCCTATCATTATTCGGTAATTTTTCCTTTCTTTTAAAGTTCTGGTAACTATATACTTTGTAATGTTTCCTTTAAAAAGGACAAACATTCTTTCTCTGTTATAACTTTTACATAATTTTTCTTTATGATATACGTATCTTAATTTTTCCATAGAGAAGAATAAAAAACTTCAGAGTAGCCTTATAAATTTGTGCGTCATAATTTTTCCTGACGGCAAATAACTTCTCTTTTAAGTTTTCTGTATAGCGTCCAAATTATATTCCTCTGAGTTATAATAATAAGTTTCTGGTTGAGCATAAATAAAGCTGTATCAAAGCACTTTATAAATATTTTTCCTTTATCATAACTTCTATATACTGTTTTCTGTAGTATTTCCATTTTACTGTAAGGTTTTGGCTAAACTTGAATAAAATATTCTGGTAAGAAAACTTTTAAAATTAGCCCTCCATGTAAAGGCAGTTCAAAATATTATATTTAAAAAAACTTTTAAAAACAAATACAAAATTTTAAAATTATATTACTTTTCTAGCTTACGATTTTATACAGCTAAAAAATATGTTACTCCCTCCTTCACTTACACATTCTTTCTCCCGCTCCGTCTAATTCTTATATTTTGTCTGCTAAAATACCTCCGTTGATTGGTTAATGACTTTTTTAGCGCAAACAAATTTACACATTTTAGTTTTATAATAGATTAAACCTTTTAAAATAAAGAATTTATGACGTCATGTCTTAAATATTATTTAGAATAGTATTTTTTAACTCAATTATAATTTTATCAAAATCATTTAAACTTTAAAACAATTATTAAAATAACATTTAATATTTCAACTTTTACTTTAACGATCGATAGCAATTATATTTAGCTTTATAATTCACAAACTTTATTATTATATTCTAACAAGCGTGTGTGTGAAGGTATATAATATACAGTCACATGATTACTAACTTTATCAGATGATTTTTTAATTTACGTCTCGGTCAAAATTACCAAAACTGATATATTTTATAAAAAATTTGGAAAATAATTTAAACTTGTAGAACTAAATATAATTCTCACCATCCTAAAGTTTATTTTAAAATATATTAGATTAAATTTGAATATTAATTATAATTATAATATTACATATAACATTTATTTAATTTATTAGTTTTAAAATATTACAATTGGATTGTTAATATACTTTTAACTATTTATAGCTGTATTATTTTATATGGCCAGCTTTTACAACCATAAGCAAGGATATAATTAAGCTTTATTTAACTGTTTTCTTTTAAAATAATCCATTACACTTTTATATACCAGGTATTTTCAGCCTTAAATTGTACTATAAGATCTAATTGATCATACAATTATCAATATACTACACAAACGTATTTTAAAATTTAAAATTTTTTAGTAATTGACCATTCTACCTTATTATGACCTATAGATAAGGGCACAATATATATATATATATTGAACCACATTGATTTCCGATTCAATGGTTTTATTACTAAAATTAATAAAGGAAAAACAACTTCATTTTCATTAAATGTCTAATGCTAAAATTTTTATTATTATTTAAAACACATACACATTTATATTTAAAGTAGATCATTTAATGTTTATAAAATTGATTTTAAAATAGTTTACTTTCACTACTTTGTTTATAAAATTGATTTTAAAATAGTTTACTTTCACTGCCTGTTTTAATCAATTTGATTAAAAACAGACAAGCTTGCTAATTATATATTCCTGTTGCTGTTATTTTAGTCATATTTTTATAGTTAATTCTAAAAAAAAGCAGAGATTTAGTTTTGTATTTGTCATTTTTGTTTCAATTATCCCTGGTTGGAATTCTTAAATTAGATTGAGTGGGAAATTAATATTTGCTGCCTGAAATATAGAATGGACACTAATGAAAGTTTTTTGTGGGAAATGTAGCGAGGCAAAGATAGCCCGCCAATTTTTAGAGAGGAGAAGAGGTATAAAAAAAGACACACTTGGATTATTGCCTGCTAAGAGTCAAATGGTTTTGAGTAGCTGTTCGAACGTTTAATTGCCTGCTAAAAACTTAAATAATTATTGACAAACTTCATTGCTGTGCAAGATGTCAAAATCTACCGCTATGAGTTTTGCCATCATTAGAATGTCTTGCTAATTTAAACAAAGGATGGACCCACGCCTACCAGCTCTCCTTCAGTCATGCCATGAGCCTCTAAAGAAAACACTGCCTCTAGCTTGCCACTGTCAAAGGATCTGAAAGATGAACTATTGTCAAAAGTGTGCACTCGTCACTAAATCACTAGAACTCTGCCTTACCATAAGCTAAACTTTTTCCTATTCTAGCCAGGGTAAATAAATTGCGTTTAATTAAATCTCCACTCAATCTAATGATAAGTATGTTATAAGGTTGTATTAATTACTTATTATCTGTGTTTATCTTTTCTAGCATTTAAAGTGTGTCTTGGAATCTTAGTTTTAAGATTACAAGTTTGTTTGCAATTTTCATTTATCAGAGGGTGCATTAGGAGATTGTAAAATAAAGAATCTTTAAGCAGGTTTCGTTTGCGCTTTTTGTGCAAACAACAAAATCTTTTTGCTGGCTATTTGTCAAATTATTTCTTCAGGTTGTCTGAAAGTAGTCATTTCTTTCTGGATTACATAAGATCGTAATCAAATATCTTTTGCTGTCTTGTGAGTGAGATCAACCATGTTTACTTTGAATGTAGTATTACACGCAGCAGTCCTGCGGCATTTTAATGACAGTAGTTAGAATATTACTGCTCGAATGTCCACGCTAGTATCGTTGATTTCCGGTGGGACAGTAACTGTTTTATTATCCCTGATTCAGGAAGCTAAAGTTGTTTGTTTTGTAATTTTACAACTGGCCAGCAAGAAGATATTATCCTAACCATGTTTGTCGTACTCTTGTGCACTCTCTGGTAAATATGCATATGTTAACATAAGTCACTTTTATATTCGTGGCTAGATGTCTTTACCATATTGTCCAACTTATAAAATTAATAAATTGTTTAAATTTATTTGACTGATGTTTGTCTTTGTGCTTTTATTCTCAACTGTCTAAACAATATTTAAGATATCTTGTCCCTCTCTGAGTTTAGTTCGGTGCCTTTTGATTCACATATCCTGTCCACCTTTAAAATAAATGTCTAGTTCCTATTTTTGGACTAGTGGCGCCCTCATGGTCAGTGCATGAGAATCTCAAAGATCTTTCTCCCATTACATATATAGTAATTTTTGGCGCCCAATGTGGGGTTTCCGAGTTTTCAAGCCCATGTGAGATTTTGTTTAGATGGTTGAGAAAGATTTCAGGTGTAATGGCAAGATCTAGTGGGTAGAGGTTCAATTTTTGTTAATTGTTGCATGTATTGTTGGAGCAGTTTGGTAGAATGGGGTTTCATCTTTTTCATATGACATAAACAATAAATAGCGTATTTTCTAAAAAAGTCTGTCAGAGTTAATTTTTTTTGAAGAGTTAAATATATATAGTTCATCTTTTTCATGTGACATAAATAAATAAACAATAAATAGCGTATTTTCTAGAAAAGTCTGTTGGAGTTAATTTTTTTTGAAGAGTTAAATATATATAGTTCGTCTTTTTCATGTTGTTGTTGTTTAAACAAAAAAAAAATCGTTCGGAGTAAATTTTCAAATTTAAAAGTAGTAAAAATAGTTCATTGCCTTCTTGCATATAAATAAATAGTGTTTATTTGCTTTGAGATTTTTGTTTAAAAAAAAAGTTAGTATAGCGAGTTAAATGTGTGTAAAAATGGAAGGTAAAGAAGAAGGCAACAGGGTGGCAGGTTTGGAAGAGAGCCGTGTTTCATTTAAATATCCCCAGATAGTAGAAAAAGAAGAGAGCGAGAGACAGATGTTGATAAGGTTAATATTGGAGATGACAAAACAAAATATAGAAATAAAACAGTCAACAAACAATACTGGAGGAGCTGAGAGCAGAAATGAAAGGAATGAGACAGGAAATATTGAAGAAAGTCAAAAAAAATCAGGCAGCTATAGAAGCCATAGAGAAAGATCAGAATAAGGAGGTTCAGGAAGTTGAAATATTAAAGGAAGAGATGAAAGAAGTAAAAGATGAGGTACAGCAAGGTAGTGTTAGGACAGGTAGTTTAGAAATAAAAATAGTGCAGGTTGAAGGGATGTGCAGGGAATGTATAGACATACATAAAACAACACAAGTAGAATTGGAGATGTTAAAGGAAGGAGGAATTCAGAGAGAAATAGATCTGAGGGTAGATGGTGCTATCAGAAAATTAGAAAAGGTATTTGAAGGCATAGAGGAAAGTAAGGATAATTTGAAAACAGAAGTGCAACAAACGTGTATTGATATGATAAAAGGACTCGAATATAGGTTAGCTGAGATAGAGAATAAACCTAGAGTGTTCTATACTGAAGACAAACAGTATGAAACAGAAAATGAATATAGAGAGTTAAGAAGAAAAAGACAGGAGGGGCCCTCCTGTAGATTCTTGGAAAAACAATTCCTAATAGAAACATTCAAGGCTGAGGTGAGAGAAAGCCCATTAAATCATTTAGGAAGTTTAGCTAATATGTTTCATGTCCAAGACTGGCCAGAAAGGGATAAAGTTACAATAGCCAGTAACTACCTTCATGAAACAGCCTCTGACTGGTGGCACACTTTATTCACCAAACCAAGAACATTTGAGGAATAGAGGCATGCCATTTTAAGAACATTTTGGAGTGAATCCAGACAGGATGGGATACTCTATAAAATATCCCATGAGAGATATTCCAGTGTTCGCGGTGAAACATACACGCAATTTTTTTATAGACAAGTAGCAAAACTCAAGGCATTAACAGCCTTTCCATTGTTGGACGATCAAGTCATAAGGACTATCTGACATAATATGCCACCAGACCTACAACAAATGATGTTGAGTAATAATGGGCGGTCGATAGAAGAAATGGCAGAATTTTTAACGGCTGTAGATTTTGGCAATGTATCAAGAGAACCTGTAGACAGGTTCAGGAGAGTAGATCATCCTGACCAAACTCTCCATAAGAAGCAACCACCTAACCGAGCGTAAGTGATATTGATCGGACATACTGTTTAAAAAAAAAAAAAGAAAAAAAATTTGGTTAAGGATTTATGAGAACGGATAAATGTTGGAAATGAAATAGTTTGTTTTTTATGAGTGCGAGGCAAACTTCAGCCGAATTTTTAGGGTTAGTTTTTAAAATGTTTATAATTTAAAAAAAGGGAATTATAGTTTAAAAAAAGGGGAAAAAAGTTGCAGGAATGTTTTGTTTTTTTTTGATCACGTGTTGAGGCAGTTGAACCGGATTGATTTCCGATTCAATGGTTTTATTACTAAAATTAATAAAGGAAAAACAACTTCATTTTTATTAAATGTCTAATGCTAACATTTTTTATTATTATTAAAACACATACACATTTATATTTAAAATATATCATTGAATGTTTATAAAATTGATTTTAAAATAGTTTACTTTCACCGCCTGTTTTAATCAATTTGATTAAAAACAGACAAGCTTGCTAATTATATATTCCTGTTGCTGTTATTTTAGTCATATTTTTAAAGTTAATTCTAAAAAAAAGGGGAGATTTAGTTTTGTATTTGTCATTTTTGTTTCAAATATCCCTGGTTGGAATTCTTAAATTAGATTGAGTGGGAAATTAATATTTGCCCTGCCTAAAATATAGAATGGACACTAATGAAAGTTTTTCACAGGAAATGTAGCGAGGCAAAGATAGCCCTCCAATTTTTAGAGAGGAGAAGAGGTATAAAAAAGAACACACTTGGATTATTGCCTGCTAAGAGTCAGATGGTTTTGAGTAGCTGTTCGGATGTTTAATTGCCTGCTAAAAACTTAAATAATTATTGACAAACTTCGTTGCTGTGCAAGTTGTCAAAATCTACCGCTATGAGTTTTGCCATCATTAGAATGTCTTGCTAATTTAAACAAAAGACAGACCCACACCTACCAGCTCTCCTTCAGTCATGCCATGAGCCTCTAAAATAAACACTGCCTCTACCTTGCTGCTGTCAAAGGACCTGAAAGATGAACTATTGTCAAAAGTGCGCACTCGTCACTAAATCACTAAAACTCTGCCTTAACGTAAGTTAAACTTTTTCCTATTCTAGCCAGGGTAAATAAATTGTGTTTAATTAAATCTCCACTCAATCTAATGATAAGTATGTTATAAGGTTGTATTAATTATTTATTATCTGTATTTATTTTTTCTAGTATTTAAAGTGTGTCTTGGAATCTTAGTTTTAAGATTACAAGTTTGTTTGCAATTTTCGTTTATCAGAGGGTGCGTTAGGAGATTGTATTTTATATGTTTAATATATACCTGATTATTTCATTAACTATTACAAAACGCATTGGCAGTTTTCATAGTCTTTATTTATTCACCTGCACTTAGTTGTAAAATAAAGAATCTTTAAGCAGGTTTCGTTTGCGCTTTTTGTGCAAACAATAAAATCTTTTTGCTGGCTATTTGTTAAATTATTTCTTCGGGTTGTCTGAAACTAGTCATTTCTTTCTGGATTACGTAAGATCGTAATCAAATATCTTTTGCTGTCTTGTGAGTGAGATCAACCATGTTTACTTTGAATGTAGTTTTACGCGCAGCAGTCCTGCGGTGTTTTAACGACAATAGTTAGAATATTACTGCTCGAACGTCCATGCTGGTATCGTTGATTTCTGGCGGAACAGTAACTGTTTTATTATCCTGATTCAGGAAGCTAAAGTTGTTGTTTGTTTTGTAATTTTACAACTGGCCAGCAAGAAGATATTATCCTAACCATTTCTTATATTTTAAGTGAGAGAATTTTGCTGCCAAAATGTTTAATGCCTTCATGTTTGTCGTACTCTTGTGCACTCTCTGGTAAATATGCGTATGTTAACATAAGTCACTTTTATATTTGTGGCTAGATGTCTTTACTATATTGTCCAACTTATAAAATTAATAAATTGTTTAAATTTATTTGGCTGACGTTTGTTGTTGTGCTTTTATTCCCAACTGTCTAAACAATATTTAAGATATCTTGTCCCTCCCTGAGTTTAGTTCGGTGCCTTTGATTCGCATATCCTGTCCACTCTTAAAATAAATGTCTAGTGATGTGATGTGATGTGATGTGATGTGATGTATTATGGCTTCTCCTTAAACGAAGTCAAGAATATCTCAGCAATTATGCCCAGATAAACCTGTTAGCCACTTTCTTTTACATTCCCCACTCTAAATTTACCCATAATCTGCTCTATCCCATTTTCACAACATAATTTTTGTCAACTCTATAACCTTTATATCTAAATCCCTCTTATCTTTTCCTAAACCCAGCATAAAAACCAATAATTCACTTTCTGTATAATCACTCTTTTCACATTTATTTTTCCACAACTTCATTATATGTACCCTTTCTGTTTTCAAACATTTACATTCAATTAACAAATGCCTAATATTTTCAATTCCTTCCTTACATAATTTACAAAATAAATCACCCATATTTTTCCATTTACATGTATATTCTTTTGTAGCTAAAGATCCCGTTCGAGCCTTAAACAATAAACTACTTTCCTTACTATTATCATATATTAACTCACACCTAATATTCTGTTTATTTCTATATATATTTAAACTCTTTTTACTCTCCATACTATTTCTCCATCTCTCTAACTCCCTAGTCTTTATTAATAAATTTATTCTTTTATCCCATTCCTTACTACTATAACACTCAATAATCCTCTTAACACAATCATCCCATCTTTTGTACAAATATACTGATATAAATTCTTTATCCAAATCTTTTGCATACTGCATTACCTTTCTCACCCATCTTGTTCCTATTTCCAGACTAGTGGCGCTTTCGTGGTCAGTGTATGTGAATCTCAAAGATCTTTCTCCCATTACAATATATATATATATATATATATATATATATATATATATATAGAGAGAGAGAGAGAGAGAGAGAGACTGGTAATATATATATATATCATATTCATTTCAATGTCAGCGATGCAGTCTTAGCGATGCAGTCTTATATGCTGGTTACAAGTAATTGTGAGGCAGAATAAGAAAAGTAGCTTTGAAATAGCCAAAAATAAATAAAATGTAACATTTTTTGTGTGAAAAATGTATTGTTGTTGCACTGATCATCATTAAGTGTGCTAATGTCAATGTTGATGATGTGGAATAAGCATAATAACATTAAATAAATATTCTAATCTTCAGAGTTGAGTTAATGATGATGATGATCACTGTTTGGCTACTATCTGATAAATATCATTAAAAAATTCTGGGACATACTCTATATCTATCACTAAGAGAACTTCAATATTTTTTTTATAATACTTTGAAGCTTTATGTTAACCTTCAGAAAATTTAATGATTAACCTGACCAATACATTACCCTCAATCTATTTATTATACCTGGGCAAATCAAGAATCACATGAATTATTCCTGAATAAAACAGACCATTCTAACCTGACTATCTTTCATATATATATAAATTGAAATCTCACAAAGTTTAAAGAATTTTAATAAACAACAATTTATTTACAAATTAAGATTCAAATAATTTTCATGTATATCATTTCTTAATTTCATTCTTAAGAGAACTTATACATTCCTTAATTGACATTTATATAAGCATAAAATGAAATATATTTAACAAAACAATTATTAATTCATTTTTCCTTATGTTAATCTGACGGGTTTTTAAATTTAAATTCTTTATTAGTGTTAATAAATCCATAATGAATTGTATTTCTCAAATTTAATAATGAGCAGGGTATTCTTGAGTGATTTTAATTTTATATGATATTTTTATTTATGTTTCACAAACATGTGTAGAAAGACAGAACATAAATTATAACACCTCAAACTTCTCAGAAAATTGTTTAAGGTTTATATATGATCAAACTCTATAAATGTTAATTATAAAAACATAGCGTTTAATATATGATTAAGCTTTGATTTTCCACTGACCATTATCATATATATATATATATAGTGAAAAAACAAATTCATTTAATAATGGACTAATAGAGTTTAAATAATTAAAAACATTATACTAAATAATTAAATTAAATAATGATAATTGGTTACAAAAGTTTTCCACTGATAATGACAAAAAAACATCCATTATATATATTGTTAATACATATATGAATCAAATGTATTGATATCAAAATAAATAAAATGTTTGCAAATGTAAACGTTCTATAAAATAATAAATATACAAGTAAGTTTATGTATAATCTTGTAATATTTAATACATAATTATTGTATTTAAAATCCTAAGGAATCCTATATTGATATAGTTTTTAATTTCTTAATTTTGTGGACGTATTATATTCAAAAATTATAATTGTGAACAGGACAGAAAAAGATTAATTTACATTTCCGTGAATTAAATAGGCACATATAATTCAAGATCTTATAAATATAATTTTTTTGTTTAGTATTTGTTTAAAAAATAATCAAAAAAAAGATATTCTGAAAAGTTCATGCATCATTAAATAAAAAAAAATACAAGTTGGTCAAAAATATATATTTAATTGTAAGAGTATGTGTCGTGATGCACTATGGCTTCTCCTTTCTTGGAGTCAGGAATCTCTCAGCCACTATGCCCAGAAAAACCTTCCCTTCTCTTTCCATTCACCACCTTAAGTTTTTCCCATATTCTTCTCTATCCTGCTCCATCCCATTTCCACAACATTATTTTTATCAACTTTATGACCTTTAAATATAAATCCCCTTCATCTTTCCCAAAACCAGCATAAAAACAAAGAACCCACTTTCTCACTTTGTTTATATTTATTTTCCCATAACTTTATTATTTCTACCCTTTCTATTTGTAGGCATTTGCATTCAATTAACACATGTCTAATATTTTCTATGCCTTCCTCACATAACTTGCAGACTAAATCACCCACATTTTTCTATTTATGTCTATATTCCCTTGTTGCTAATGATCATGTTCAAATCTTGAACAGTAAACTACTTTCCTTGCTATTATCATATATTAACTCACACCCAATATTCTGTTTGCTTCTATATATATTTAAACTCTTTTTACTCTCCATACTAGTTCTTTATCTCTCCAATTCTCTATTTTTTATTAATGCATCTACTCTTCTATCCCATTCCTTGTCACTATAACACTCAACAATTCTCCTAACATAATCATTCACTTTTTGTGTATGTATACTGGCATAAAGTCTTTATTCAAATCTTCTGCATATCATACTACCTTTCTCACTCATCTTGTTGCCAGCCCTTTACTCATAACCCAATTAATTACTACTTTGGCTATTCTCTTATTAGCCATAAATTGCATTCTACTGCACATTTTCATTTTACCTTTTGCATTTTTCATATAAAAATTTCACCATCCCATTTCTACTTGAATTGCTTCCTTTGCCATCCACATATCTGCATTCAATGCATGTGTTCCTACTTCTCTTTGTAATTTTTCAAAGTAATCTAACACCCCCTTTACTAACACATAATGCATCATTATCAGAAGTTAACTTTGCTACTGCAACTCCCTTCCATACATTTCTAGCTACATCATATTTATTATATGAAAACACTGTTAATTTCTTCATCAGTCCCTTTTTCTTCTTCCCTTCATTTATCAATTTTTTCTCCCATTCATCCAAGCAATTTCTTTGATTTCTTAAGATGATTCTCAAATAGTTATACCTATTTACCACATTTGATTTTATACCCCCAATAAAAATTCTTTCTCTTCTATTTCCTCAGTATTTATCATCATCACTTTTGATTTTACTTCACTAAATTTAATCTTCATCTCTTTACCTCCCCTTATGCACATGCTTTAGCATAATTTCCATATCTTCCTTACTTTTTGTTCACTAGAACATATCATCAGCAAATAAATGGTTTGATATTATATACACTCCCTTTCCATATATTAATAGCTATCTTTAACCCCCCCCCTTCCTTGTCTTTCTGTTGCTCTCTCTATTTCTTAAAAATATAATAAAAACAAAAAAAAAATGGCATAGAGCATCCTTGCCTTAGCCCCAATCCACTTTTAACTCTGATTCTATATTTCCTAATTGATACATATAGTAATTATTTTCAGATAATCTCTTAATAAGATCTACTAAAGCCTCATTCATTCCTAAATTTACTAAACTTACCCATTATCTATTTCTATTTACTCTATCATATGCCTTTTTTATATCTATAAAGATCACATATAATTGCCTACCCGTATTCCTTCTCAAATCTATAAGTTGTGTAACTACAAATAAACTATTTCTTATATGCATATCTGATCAAAAACCTCCTTGCATTTCTCCCACCATATTATTTTCTTCCATCTATTTTGCCACCCTTCCAACCACAATATATACAAAAACTTTATATAAAACTGATGTTACCACAATCAGTTTATAATTGTTTAACTTTCTATGATTCTTACTCTTTCCTTTAAATAATAGTTTTAGTCTTGTGTGTCATCTTATTAAACCATGATAATAGATTTAATTTTGTACAATTTTCTAAATTCATCACCATCTCTGTTGCCCATCCATCTAAACCTCTCACCTTTCCACTTTTAATTTCTTCCTTGCCTCATTCAATTCATTTTCTGTAATCCTAATATTTCCATTACTATATGCTTTTATGTTTGTTGTCACTCTGTCCTTCACATTTAACATCTTTTCTATATCCACATACTTATTTAAGATTGTCTCATTCTTCTTTAGAGCTATCCTCTTTTTTCCTCATCATCTAGTAATACTATTTCTCTCTCCCCTACCTTCTTTCTTTTAATATATTTCTAAAATTTCTTACTCTCATCTCTTCCACTTTTATTAATATCCTCCAATAATTTACAATTTAATTTCATACTCTTTCTATAATTATTTATTTTAGACAATTTCTTTTTAAAAAAATATTTTTCCCATTTAATAATTTAATATTAATATCTTTTTAACGTTCTTTGTTTTTAATAGCACGTTTATATTCTCTGCATGCTCCTTTTCTCTTTTATATTATTAATTCTCACTTTTCTATTACTTTTATTCTGAATATTCTCACCTAAAACCCTCTTTGCTACTTTTTCTACTTCATCACACTAGTTGTTATATGTACCAAACTCTCCACGCAATAGTGCCACCAAGTGAAATCCTTCATAATCTATGGATGCAGGAAGGTTTGTGCATAAAATCCCTATCTAGTGCCTACTCATCCAATATCTCCAGACTAGTTTCTAACTTGTGGCTTTCATCAGTGAGAGGCCTATATGACTATATGACTATACAAGTATATGAGCTTGGGTTGGAAACATTATAATGTTTTCATCTTGGACTCCTAGGTTTATAATTAACTAAATAGATAATGGGTGGCTGGTGAAGGATTGCATTGAATCCTAAGGTCTATGTGCAGTGCTATCAAATCCAAGGCTTCTCACTGATGAAAGACACAAGCTAGAAACTAGTCTGGGATGTTGGATGAGTAGGCACTAGATAGGGGATTTTATGACAAACCTTCCTGCATTCAATGATTAAGAAGGCTTACATTTGACAATACTACTGTATGGAGAGTTTGGTACTCCTATTAATAGCATGTGTAAATATATGAAATGGTTATCATGTGATATTTAATTATAGTTAATTAAATTTTTTATAATTAAAGGATTATTCAGTAATCTTTTTATGAAAACATTTAAAGAAAACAAAAAAAAAAAACAATCTGTAATTAGCATTAATGGAAACAAATTTTTATAAGTAAAAGCAGAGACTTGAGATTCACAACACATATTTTTAATAGGCATCAAATAGGCTATATAATATAAGAAATTAAGTCTAATAACACATTATTCACATTTCATGAATTCACTCAGATTTCACATTCTTAGAAAGTACATAAAACCATAGTGTCACACTAGACTGGAGTTAGAGAATGAGTGAAACAAATCACAAGTCATTGGCAATAACTATCCATATAAAAAAATCTTGTTATAATGGAAAATTTTACATAGATAGCTTTCAACAAATGTCTGTAGAAGGGTATTAGACTGTTCACCAGAATATAATTTTCCAATAGCAATGTATTTTCACAAAACATTTTGCAGTTAATAGCCTAAAGATAATAAAAAGAACCTATCCTTTCTGTTTTGTTGCTCAAAAGCAATCTTACCTTGAAGTGAAACAGCATAAGGGATTCAAAGACTTCAATTTAGAAATTAGTATCAAGATTACTGATGAAGAACCAAAAAGTATGCTAAACTAGTGTATAAAGACAAATCCGTAGTTTGCTTATTAATTATTAAATCATGGCAATTCTTATAATATATGTTAGCCGAGAGGTCATCGCAACCGCCTTGCAGGCAAGTAGTTGGTTGCAGACAGTTGTGGTTTCACATCTTGGCTGATGCTATGACATATGAAAAAAAAAAAAAAGTAAACCAATTTTTTAATTATATTTGTAAAATATTTTTTATTTATTTTTGTATATTTATTATTTTTATTTAACAGGATGACTTGTATTTATTTTTTCTCTCTTTCACTGTAATTCAAATCCTGTCATTGCACTTGCTTAGGGGATTATGAACAAATGATTTGAATGACTGTTCACAACTCAAACAGACTAGTCAAGAAAATAAACTCTAAAAGACTATCATTGATTTCACTGCTGCAAGCAGACTTCCCAAGTGTAAAGAACCACAAAATAACAACATATTTGAACAAAATATTACACTCAATTCCACTTACTTTCCATACACCCTTAATATTAAAAGAACTATATTAAGGGTGTATGAAAAGTGGAATTGTGGGTAATGTTTAGTTTACATATGTTATTTTATAGTTCTTTATGTTTGAGAAGGCTGCTTGTAGCAGTGAAACCATTGATAGTGTTTTAGAGTTATTTTCTTGACCCTAGTCTGGTTGAGTTGTGAATTTGGGGTAATTTTGATTATTTATTGACTAGCTAAGTTTTATGCTTTTAATGTTTATATATATATATGATCACTAGATGGAGCTTTACCAATAGCTCCTAACAAGTTTTTGTTTATATAAACGCCGAGAGAGATAGAATTCAATATCTCTTTCGTTGTATCCACCTCCAGACCAGCTGGATAAATGCCAATTTTACAGTTATGCTTTTAATGTTTATATATATATATATGATCACTAGATGGAGCTTTACCAATAGTTCCTAACAAGTTTTTGTTTATATAAACACCGAGAGAGATAGAATTCAATATCTCTTTCATTGTCTCCACCTCCAGACCAGCTGGATAAATGCCAATTTTAGAGTTAGTATTTCGATCTAGTTTCTAGTCTCCCTACCCTTCACTGACATGAGCCAACTAGCTCAAAACCAGCTGGTCTGGAGGTGGAGACAATGAAAGAGATATTGAATTCTATCTTTCTCTCGGCGTTTATGTAAACAAAAGCTTGTTAGGAACTATTGGTAAAGCTCCATCTAGTGATCATAAAACTATTGGAATAACAATAAAAATGTTACTATTATATTTATATATAATGTTAAGATATAAATCTAGGAGCAGTGCTCTCAGATCCAAGTTCCTCATTGATGAAAGCTAGAAACTAGTCTGGGGATAAAGGATAAGTATGCACTAGATTGGAATTTTATGCACAAATCTTCCTTGCATTCATTGATTACTCCAGCTTGCACTGGGTGACACTACTGTATGAAGAGTTTTGCCTTTGTTATAGTGGCAGATGTTTTTATTGCTTATGATTAATAAAGCTTTTGAATTTTTTGAACACCAATTACATAACAAAAATCATTATAGTCTGTATTCAAATTATTTACAGACTTTCTATATATCAAAGATAGTACAGTCTTTACTTTTAATCTAGTTTATAAAAAATACAGCAGATCATGAAGGCCTGAATATTAATTTTTAATTCTATAATAATGATAATAAAGATCCATCACAATTTACATAGGGATATCCTGAAGTTATGGAATTAACTCTTCTTGTGAATTCAACATGAGACCTGGAACTGTAATCAGTAACACAGTAGTTTCCAATCTCCAGAATCATAACTAAAAATAATGCTTTCAGAAAGAACAATATTCATCCATCTGATTATCACCACCACACATATATTATTTAGTTAGTATATATATATATATATATATATATAACTAAATAATATATGTGTATTTTTTGAAATTTATTATATATATATATATATATATATATATATATATAATAAATTTCAAAAAATAAAGGCCACTTTATAATTCACTTATTAGTTCTTTGATAAAAAAACCTATTTAAAATTTTTAATGAAAATAATCCAAAGGGTATTCCACTACTTGTTTTAATTGTAGAGTGCCTGAATATTTGATGCATAGAGGTGAAATGAGATCTCCATCTTGGCTGGCTTTCTTTCCAAATATTTTCCCCTTTATTCAACTTTGTGTAAATTTGAGAACTAGCATATAAGCTCTGTTCAATTCAACCTTCTCGTCATAATTTGAAAACAAAAAAATTTCTCTTAGATACATAATCTCAATATATTACTTATTTCTTACCCATCTTCTCAACTTTTTTCATTCCAATTTAAAATCTTTCAACCTCTTAATATTATTAGCCGAAAAAGCCCATACCCTACCTCTGCTCTTTATGTTATTGGCCAGATGTAAGTCTTCATAATTTTTTATGGAGGTCATGATCCATTGTCCTCCCTTTTCACAAAAAGCTTCTTTTGCCATGGCTGTTAATTTGTATATCTTTTTTGCAAGTCATACTTCTAGCATATGTTTGCCCTAAATATTCAAAATGATCATTGTATTCTAACAATTCATTTCTTATCTTAATATGTATATCTTTTGCATTTCTGGATATTATCCTTGCTTTGTCTTTTTATATTCATATTTTTGCCAAATTAAATTGTAATTCATTTCATTATATCAAATATTATAATTAATGATCAAATTTTAGTTATTAAAAAATCAGTTTGTCTAATGACTGCTTACCTAGTTGTCCATATTGCTATTAATGTTCTCTGAAATTCAGCTACAATCAGGAGAATGTGATTTTCCGGATACCATGACTGTTATTTTATTAAAAATAATGTATCTGATTATATTATTGAAGAATTTAATATTTCTACTGTGTAAACAGATACCTGATTATGTTTGTCTACTTCATTAAAATCTTTTGATTTACACTGTATACTTAATTTTTATATACTTTGCTAGTACATATTGGAATTGCAATATATAAAATTTATTTTATATATAATTAGTGTGAGAGTAGATAGCTTAAATTCAAAACTTTGTCTTTATGAATTCTTACATTATTAACTCAGATAATTCTCAAACAAAGATTTTGTTTAAACAATAAATATTTTTATGTATTTATAGTGTTAGATTTTCTAATTAAAATCTTTGTCCAATAACTATATTTTTATCCAAATAAAAGCCAAACAATTACTGGTCTGCAGTTATTAAAATTTGCTACACTTTTTCACCACAGTGTTTATGTTTGTGGCAAACAAATCTTTACATAAATTTACTGATTTCTATAATTTTCTATAGTTTTTCAATTTAAAATCAAGGTGAATTCATCAGGAGAACAACAATAACTGGCAAATAAGTATGACCATTCCAACTCCAAGAGAAACAGAATGATACTAAGACAAAAAATAATGATAATTACTTTAGATATGAGTTTTGCAATAAGTATACAAATCAACGTGTGAATCTCAAATTCATCCATATAAAAAACATACTGGCTATTATTTTATTTATTTAATATTTTGCGATGATTTTTTTTAACTTCTTTTGAAGAAAACTTTTTTTAAAAACACTTGAACTAATTATAATTCTCTAATGTACTTTATCTTCTGCCATATTTTTACAATGACATTAAAATAATTTTTATAATGTAAATGGAATCTGTCCTTCCATAAAAGTTATACCCATGTTCTCCATAAAACACTTTTTGAAGAAATCATGTATTGTTCACTCATTTTACATATCCAATTCAACGAATATGTGATTTTAAAAACAGGCAAAACTCTCCATTCAATAGTGCCATTACTACTAAAAACTAGTCCACTACTGAAAACTAATCTGGAGATATTGGATGAGTAGATACTAGATAGGGATTTTATGCACAAACCTTCTTGCATACATTGATTACTCTGGCTTCCTGTTGTAACAACTTGAGCAAGCAAAAGAAATGATGATCATGTGATGTTTTAGTGATTAAATATGTGATATTACAATAGTGGTTTCTATGTTATCACATTAAGCAAATTGAATTAACATTGATTAGTTTTATGATTTTGCAATTGTATTTTTAAAATTTTATGAAGTATGTAAGTTTAATATCAATTTAATAGTGCATGTGTGAAGAATAATTTTCTTTTATAAGATTTTTTATATATACATTAATGTAAAATAATATTCACACAGAGTTCGAATATAAAATTTTTAATTAATATTATTTACCGATTATACTTTGGACGTTTTCATGTCATATATATATATACTTGATTTGCGATGAAAATGTAAAAAAAAAATATTAAAACAACTACTTGAATTATAAAAATTAAAAGTGAGAGGATATGATAAAAAAACATTTCACATTAAAATAAAACATTGCCCATGTTAAAAATATTGCATTACAATCATGATTTATCAATGACAGATGCAGAAAAAGAAGTTTTAAAAAACATTGGATCCATATATATATATATTAAAACAATTCACTAGAATAAAACTACAAAATTTTAAAAAATGCCTATATAAAATTGAAGATTAATATCCTTTGCTATAGCCAGCTTCGGCGTATTCCGCCATCTTAAGTTTGCTACTTAAGATGGCGGAATACGTCGAAGCTGGCTATAGCAAAGAATATTAATCTTCAATTTTATAGATGGCAGAATACACCGAAGCTGGCTATAGCAAAGGATATCAATCTTCAATTTTATATAGGCATTTTTTAAAACTTTGTAGTTTTATTCTAGTGAATTGTTTTATTATACTTATATTATTTGATATTATATATATATTTCTATGGCATTAATTTCAGGATCAGTGAAAGCAAAATGTAGATGTGGAAAAGTTATATACACATATATGTTGAATTAAAATTTTCTTGTGTATACTATGCTTTCTTTAAATTTCTTGTTAATATTTTGAGTTTAATCATTTCCCCCTTTTTATATATTTAGTTAAAATGTAAAGCAGCCTTCAAGTAATTCATTGCAGGGTAAAAATCTCTCCAACGGTCAACCAAAGAAGAACAATGAAGAATAAGGCATGAATTCCCAACCAGATTTTTTAAATATCAAATGATGATATTTTAAATGATTACTCTCATTCTTGTTTTAGCCTCTAGCTGAGGGTTAATAATTTAATTATTTTATTAACGAATTTTGGATGACAAGCTAAGTTATCTAGATGTTACCTATTTTTTTAAAAAATCACTAAGTTATTTGGAATCTAAAATTTACTTGATCTAAATTTAAATTCCAGGTCGTTGCAAGTGGATATGATAATTTTATTACATCAGGCTCTTTGTTTACAAATATTTAGAGAGAAATGAGTAGTGAAAATTCTTTTTACTTCAATTAGTATTAATTTAAAAAACACCAAGTGATACTTCTAACCAATCCCATTTGCCATTCACTGATACTCAGTGTTCAAATAAACGAATAACTCTGTAAAGTAAATTGATGTCAAGTAATATTTAATTCCGATATAAACAGGATTATGTAAAAAGAGGCGTGGAAAGCTATAATTAAGTATTTTGCAAACTGTAAAATACATCAATAAAAATATAAATTAAGTCAAGCATTGGTGGTCGAGAGGTTGTCCCGGGTTATCGGGATCGATTCCTGGATGATGCTATGACACATGAGAAAAATATAAATTAATAATAAAAAAACTGAACAAATAAATAATTATGTTTAATAAAAATCAGTTAATATAAATTAAAAACAAAAAAAAAAAAAATGAAAAATTAAATTGAATTAAAAGAGCTTAGTGTGCA
>JAQFVV010006458.1:0-47500 GCA_028023455.1 Epiperipatus broadwayi | reverse complement strand
TTTTCTTATTTTTAACTGTTTTTCTTCATTGTTTCTATATTTTATGATTCATCTTAAATAATTGTTTATCAATAAACATGACATTGAGATAGATTAGATGAAGTTTGGATGGAGATGACTAATTTATTTATCAATAAATATATATCATAACCTATAACAGGCTGTAATCATAATTCTAATTATCAGAAGATGTTTTGCTAGCAGTGAGAGAGCGAGAGAGAGTAGACTGTGAAAGCATTCACCATAAAAGTCAACATTGGATAGTGTATTATTCACTAATTACCTTGGCGAGGGACATCTCAGGAATATATGTGTCAAAATTGAGATAGACTGTTTATATTTCTGTTCTTATTAAAATATATAATGACCACATATGTGTGTAGTTTTAATTTCATCAGAATGTCTTGCTAAAAAGTGGTTCATCTCTCAGCTGGTATGGTGGCTTCCTAGAATATGAGATTGACATTATCCAGTCTTAAATTGGAACAACTTCCCTGGCATAACAGGAATGTATCTGGTTCATGATTAAAAAATTACTGTCACTCTATGGAGGATTTATGTCTTTGTCAACCCTACAAAAAAGAAGAGGAGAAAATCTATTGATGACTTTCAATTCAAAACAAGCAATAAAATGATTTTTGCACCTACATATCAGTAAAAAAGTATCATAAACTACAATAGATATAATAATTTAATGAATTAACTTATATATTTCCAACTAAGTCAAGACATACATAAGATTAATTAATGAATTAAACTGAAATTGCTTTGTTGACAAAAGGGAAACAAATAAATAATTTCAAGGATTATATAGTATAATCATCAATAGTTATAGCTGAGTAAGTGGATATATATATATGTTGCAACTTATTCTGGACAGAAAATAAATATAAATACAATATTGTATCTAAAAACGTTTTTCTCATAATTTCAAAACATTAACTTGTATTATCTTCATTAACTTAATTGAGTAATTTGATGCTCTGTTTTATATATTTAATGCTAAATAATTATATTTTTATTCATTTAAGTATATGTCAATACCAAAGTTGCTATAAACCCAATCACTGACTTTGAGAAGTTAAGCCTGACTTTCATAAATTTATCTGTTGAAAAAGTTTTTTTCTTTTTTTCTTTTGATGCTATTCAAGATAGATAAATTTAATTTCAAATGTTTCAAAAAATATATGTATATATTTTTTATATTCTTTATAAAATACTTTTTTTATATAATACTTTTTTATAACTCTTCTCTTATACACTTAGGTGCAATTTTTTATATAATTCATCCTTTATTTTTCTAATAGTTTCGACTATCCTGCAGACTTCATCAGAGCTACAACATTTAAACATATAATTATATAACCATTATTTTATTTACATATAAAAATACATATGATTTTATTTTTAACTCTGTATCTTTTATTTCCTAATTATTATTTTTTTATTTCTACTTCCTTTTTATTTTTATTTCTTCTTCTATCCTATCTATCATTCTACATTATTATTATTATTTTATATATTTCTATCACTTTTTTATTCTATTTCTTTATTTATAGCTATTAATCAAATTTCCTTTCTTCCTTTCGATTATTTATCTATACTTATTCTTTTATTAATAATTTCTATTTTATTCATACTATCTTTATTAATTATTCTTATTTTTAATTTCATTTTACTTATCTTTTATAACTTTCTTAATTCTGTTCACATTTATAACTGATTCTTTTTTTAAACTTCCTTTAGTCAAAACTGTTAGAAAAATAAAGGAGGAATTATATATAAAAAATTCCATTTAAGTGTATAAGAGAAGAGTTATAAAAAGTAATATATATGAATATAAGAAGAAAAATGCAAAGAAAGTAAAGAAGAAGATACAAGAATAATCACTTTTCTCTATTTATTTAAATGACATGTAAATCTTTTCTGGTGCAAATGTTCTTAGATTTCTATCAATTGTAATGATCCCCCTTCTGTTAATTGTGTTGATTGGAATCATGTGTTACTCTAAAATGAGTATAAAAAAGGTAATTTTTGAAATATAATGGTTCACTTCTTTAATGGTCACATCATTCAGTGTTTCATAATCTTTATAAGTTGATCACACTAATATTATTTTGTTTGCTGAATTCTACAACCAAGCTGTTTAAGTTTTAATTGTTTTGGAGAACAAAACAATATGTACTACTAGAAGCAAACATTACCCAAGCAATCAATTTTCAGATTATGCTATTTTATTTTAATCTCCCTTAATGTCTACAAATGGTGGAAAGAAAACCAAATTTTCTGTGGGACAGAAGCTGAAACTTCACTCATACAATTTGAAGTATTCTATGTCTTATATTCTTATGAACTTTGTCAATTTTTCTAAATCTTATTACAATACATTATTTAAATTTAAAGATTTATTTCATTATTTTACCAAGAATTATATTGATCTTACTTGATTAATTGATGGCTAAAGTGTTTATAGCTCATTATAAAATATAATTAGGGATTTATATTTATTATATCCTATTTAATTTGATGTCCACATTCAAATGTATGCTTTACTATGATACTTTATTATGGAATATAATTACCTTTGGCTATATATATGGGTTTATAATGTGCTTGTTTTATTTGCATGCCAATTCTGATATACATATGTTTATAACCTACCTAATATATTTTATTTATACTGCATTTATTTTAGTCTGCTTATATAAAATATATAATTTCTTTTATTTGGATGCACCCTTTGATATATGCGTTTTTAATCCAATTTTATTGCAGAACATATTCAATTTGTTTCTTTAATTGAAATGATTATTTTAATCTTTGCGAAGTAATAAAAATTTCTCCCATTATAAGATCAACATTTTAGAAATATTTCAAAAGGAATCATGATCTTACTGTATTATTTATCTAACATGAATTCATTATGAAAAAGAAAGGAAGAACCCACTTAAAGATTTTTTTAATATTATTATTAGGATATTTTAAACATTATGTATTTCTTACATTTGTTAATGTCATTGGGGGGGGGGGTATAGTAACATAAAGTTGGTATATAAATGGTTTATTCAGGTCATTGTGTTATGAAGGATCACAGTGAGGAATTTATGCATTTTTTTAAACATCTATAAGGATAGAGTCGCTATTTTATATATTGTATATTTGCATATGTTCTTGTCATTGCAGCTATTATTACTATATAATTATTCATATAGTATATAAACATGGATGGGCTGCTCATCAACATTCTTTATCAGCATGGTGAGTTTATTGGCTTTTTACCTCTGAGTTTAAAACCATGAAAGGCCATGGTCTTTTTTCTCAGTTGCCTGATAAGACAGAATGAATGTGCATGTGAATGAATTTTTTTCCTAATAGATGTATACAATCATGACAGACAAAAATAAATCCTAGTCCCTTATTCCCAGGAGGCTGTAAAGTGACCAGCCAAGGCAGAAATTGGTTGCCAAAGTCTGAGAGTGCTAATAATGCCTGATTGTGAACCCAGGCTGCCATTTGATAACAACTTTTTATTTCATTACTTATAATTGCAGATTACTTTCAAGTGAAGAAAGATTGCAAGAATTGGAAGAACTGTCTCATGTTAAATGGAACATTATTTAACTTGTAAAGTTAGAAGAAAAGGTGAAGAGACAATTGATTTAAAAAGTGGACATATACTCTACTATAAAGGTACAAATATTGTAAGTACAAGTGGAATAGGATTCATTATAAATAAAAAGTGGAAAAACAACATTGTGGAGATAGATAGTGTATTGTACAGAGTGGCAAGATTAGTTATTCAACATAATAGCAGATAATTCAGGTTTATGCTCCAATATGTTATCATAGTGATGTGGTAGAAGATTTTTATATGGATATACAAAAGATTTTTGATCAGACTAAACAATATTTTAAAAACAGTTATGGAAGATTTTAATTGCTAGAATTGGTAAACAAATGCAAGCTAAAAGTGCTGTAGGTAAATATGATTATGGTAATAGAAATGAGAGAGGACACAAATTTGTGAAGTTTGCAGAAAAAGAAAAACTTTATATTATGAATTCTTTTTTTTTGTTGAGAAAAATGTTAAAAGGAAATGGACATGGAATCATCCAAATGAAGGTACAGCAGAATTGGATTATATTTTGATTAACAGAAAATACATATTTCAAGATTGTAATGTTTGTAATAAAGTAAATACAGGATATCATCATCAATTAGTAAGGTGTAACATATATATTAATGCAAAACTAGAGACACAAAATTATTAAGAAAAACAATATTTATAATTCATATTCCTAATCTTCAGAAACATTCTAATGAATTTAAATTAGAACTTGCAAATCATTTTCAAGTATTAGTAGACTTTGAACATGTTTTAGATTTGAATGAAATTAACAGGAAAATAACTGATACACTTTTAAAAACTGTAACAAAGATAGCTGGTAGAAAAAAACAGCAGTTGATCAATAAAAGTTTTACTAAGACTAGAGAATTTATGAAGAAAAAAAGGAATATGAAGATATACAAAAATGGTGCATTAAGAAGTATCTCGAATTTTGTAAAATGGTGCAAAAAAGAGTTGATAATGATATCAATAAGAAAAAGAGAGATGACATCATGAAATGGGTAGAAAAGTTCTATTAAGAATTATATAGTAATAAAAATAAGTACCTTTTACATCTATTATATCTTCTGAATTGCCCAAGATTTTAAATGAAGAAGTGAGACATGCAATTAAATTTATGAAGAAGGAAAAAGCTCCAGTTAATGATGGAATTATAATTGATATATTAAAAGAAGCAGGTGAAGAAATTGGAATTTTTTTTTGGCAAAGTTATATCCAAATGACTAAATGATAAAGATATACCAGATAATTGGAAGAATGCAGTATTAATATTAATATTTAAAAATGGTGATAAAGAAGATATTAGATATTACAGACCTATCACCCTTTTGTCAATTCTGTACAAAATTTTTACCAAAATAATTATAATTTATCTATAGAGAACATTGGGTTTCAACCAACCAAAAGAACAATCTGGATTTAAAAATGGTTTTAATATGGTAGACCATACCCGAGTATTGGGAGAAGTAATAGAAAGGACAAATGAATATGAGTTGCCATTATGCTTTCAACTTGTAGATTATGAAAAGGCATTTGATTCTATAAACATTTCTTCAGTGATTAAAGCATTGGATCATCAAGGTATCGACCCAGGATATTGTCATATTCTGAAGAATATTTATAAAAATGCATGATATTGAGAAAGGTTTAAGATGATGAATCTATACCTCCAAAATTTTTTACAGTAGTGCTGCAAGAAGTATTTTGTGGGTTAAAATTGGAAGCTAAAGGAGTAAAAATAAATGGAGATTATTTAAGTCATTTAGATTTTGCAGATGATGTAGTTGTTTTTGAAAAGAATGCTTCAGAGCTTCAGAAAATGATGCAAAAAATATCAGATGAAAGTATGACTAAAGATAAATGTTAAAAAGACTAAAATAATGTTCAATGGATTTTCTCAAAAGATGAAAATAAAGATTGATTACAATGAGTTAGAAGAAAGTAATAACTACAAATACCTTGGTCAGATTATTATTACATATGGAAATATAATGGATGAAATTAATCATAAAATTAAACTTGGGTGGAGTACTTTTGATAGAAATAACTTAATATTAAAAGGAAATAAAATTACAAAAAAAAATTAAGTCAGATGTCACATGACCTAATTAAAACAAGCTTGTATTATAAATGTTATACAGAGCTCACAAATAAGCTTGTTAAGAGCTTATTTGTGAGCTATTTATATAATATTAAAAGAAAATATGCCTATGTGTTTGAAAAGGAAAGCTTTTAATAATTGTGTTTTTATCAGTTCTTACTTATAGATCTCAGACTTGGACACTTAATAGAAGACTAATACAGAGACTTCAGATCACTCAAAGAAGTATGGAGAGATGTATGTTAAGAGTAACAAGAAAGAACTGAAAATGCAATACATGGGTAAGAGGACAAACAAATGTTACTGATATCATTAAAGAATTAAAAAATTGAAATAGAGTTGGGATGGACATATTGCTAGAAGAGATGATATTAGATGGACAAATAAAATTTTAACTGGTTTCCAAGAGATTGTAAAAGATCCAGAAAGAGACCTCATGTGAGATGGATGAATGAAATAAGAAAATGTGCATGGGTGATGTAGAGAAGAAAGGCTAGAGATCAGACAAGATGGATTAAACTTGGAGAGACCTTCATCCTGCAGTGGATTGGTAATGGTTGACCATGATGATGATGATATTTGCATTGGATTGGTGCATATCTTTTATTAATATTATTATAACTTTAAAATTAACTACTGGTTTATCTTTATACATATGTTTGTGTAGGTCTTTGATTATACTTTTGCTATATGTTATGAACATGGGTAGATGTGTTTTGAGGTTTGTCAATGGTCAACCATTGTTAGCCGAGAGGTCAGCACAGCCGCCTTGCAAGCAAGCAGTTGGTTGCAGACAGTTGTTGCGGGTTCGCCTCCCGGCCGATGCTGTGACATATGGGAAAAAAATTGTTATACAATGCTTTTTTATTATTATTAGTGTTTCTACTTTAACCATGTATTTATTGTGACAATTATATTGATGGTTTTTCGATTTCTTTAGATATTTGTTAGGCCTTTCCTTATGTTAGCGTAGATACTAAAAGGGCATTCATATGAGTGTAACATGGAGCCAGTATTGCTCTGCTCACTTTAGTGTAGACTTGTTTTTCTCATCACCATTTCCCGTAGATATTTATATATTCCAGTTTGTGTACTATAAAAGGCATTTGTGTGATTATATGCCCTAATCCTTATTATATATTTTCAAATGATTGCATGTTGAGAAAGTATTGAGATTGTACTCCTCTCCACGAGGCTTTTTGTTATCTAAGACTAATACGATGCATTTGTTTATATTATATATCATTTAAATTATTAATTATATATTAAGAAATTGTACACTGATTTCAATGTAGATATACTTTTATTATATTACTAGCTACAGTTATATTATTGGTCCATCCAGATGCGCTAATTGCGCTTGGTACGTATCACTGAATATTAAATTCAAACTGTAGGAGGTTTATCTTTATTTATTCGTGTAATCTAAATATATCACAGATATGATATATTATATGTGTATATATCTAATTTATGCATTAATTGATGTAAAGATTTCTTTAATTTATTTTTTGTTTTTGTAAATAATACTAAATAAGTTAGATTTTTTTTTTTTTGTCAAATTGTAAACTAAAATAAATATATTTAATCTTTAAGATATTATTTTTATATAGCGCTATGTTTTAAATTGTAATAATAATTAGATGGATTCATTCTATTCTTTCACAAAGACTTTATCTTGCTTGGATTTGAGAAATGAGAGTATTCATTTATTGTTAAGATCTACAAAGCGCATGTGCATTAGCTTAATGCTAATTATTATTATATTTAGTCTTTGTAATAAATATTGATTTTATTCTTTAATTAAGTTTCTGTGTCCGTTGCCATATGTCACATCCCTATACCAGAAAATCAATTTAGTAAATGTGTCAAAGAGTACATATTATTTTAAAATTGACACATTGATACAATTCATGCAATCTATTATATTTGCAATTAGATTTATATATGATTACTTTACTTAGTGATATGTTTGGTACAATAAATTGTCCTTTTACCTTCTGCATCACTTTTTTTTTTGCTATTGCTAGATAATTATTTTAAATTTTAAGAAAACTTGACTTTGTTTAGTTAATGATATAAGAACCAAAATAAGAGTTAATCTTTGCCAGCCAATATTATGTTTAACCTCAGCTTTAGATAAATCTGTACTTCATCTTAAAGGAAAAAAGTGTTGATAAGATTAAAAAAATGAGTCTCATTGCGATTACTTCTGCAATTTAGTTAAAAGAACAAAAATTATTTTAGATTATCAGTACATAGCTAGTATTCTTTATAAATAAATTATTTAATAGTTAATATCGTGAGATTATCATTTATTATTATTGTTTATGGAATATAACTAAGACTTATCAATCAACCACTGATTTATTCGCATCTTATAAATAATGTATTAGTTAATGTATACTTAGTCCATAAGAGAATTTATTTACTTATTGTTCACTTAGTCATATAGAGAACATATCTTAGATTATATGCTTTTTGATGCCTTAGAGAGCTTATATTAAACCAGACCTGTGTTTAGACCTATATTTTATTTCATAGTACTACTTGATCTGGGAGGTTACATTTATGGATTTTGGCTTACATAATGAGTTGACTTTTGATCGACCATAAGGTACCGATCGATTGCATGTTACAATATGTATATAGTAAAATATATTCTACCAGAGTATATAGATAATTTTAACTATTACGGTAATATATATATATTGTAATCTAATATTTACTATCATAATTAATTTTGTTAAAAAACTGTAACAATTTTATTACTTTTCTTTTCTAATTAAGCAAAATAAATACACCACTATTATTGGTCAGACATAGTTAAAAATGAAATTTAAAAGTCTCTCATAGTACTTACTACCTAAAAGAATATAAATTTGTAAAAAGTATTTAATAAAACCGAACAGATTTTATTTATCAATGTGTATCTAAAATATGTCTGTGTTATTTTTTTTATTTGAAAAGCGCAGATGAATTTTTTTTTATGTACAAACAGAAAACCCACACATAAAAATGATATATATAAAATAGAATACACTAAAGCAAATATAATATATAGGGTATATGAGCACAGACTTTCACACGACCCACCACTCTCCACTCTATCCAGTAGCACTGCTACATTTAAACACATATATGTTGAAAAGATAAATAATCACCAATAGACGTATTTCATGCTAAACCAGCAATCATCAGTTGGTCCAGAATATCATCTCTATACATATATACTATAAGTGCTCAAATATATATATTAAGATAGACAATCTGTTCATATACCCTATATATTACATCTATAGAGACACAGGTATATAATAAGCCTGTGTTTCAGTTATTACATTGTAGAGATGTCTGCCCATCCTTGCATCTGTATTAAATGGATCATGTCCTGTATACGTGGGGTTCAGATTGATCTTAGGTCAACATGGATGTGACAAGAATCTCGGCCTCAGGATGGCCTTTGAGCATTCCATCATCAGATTTTCAATTGGATGGCGGTTGAAGAGTTGGAATGTGGAGTACATTAAAACCTGTCCATTAAAGTATGAGGATTGTCTATCTTAATATATATTTGAGCACTTATAGTATATATGTGTAGAGATGATAATCTGGACCGACTGATGATTGCTGGTTTAGCATGAAATACGTATATTAGTGATTATTTATCTTTTCAACATATATGTGTTTAAGTGTAACAGTGTTATTGGATAGAGTGGAGAGTGATGGCTCGTGTGAAAGTCTGTGCTCATATGCTCTATATATATATATATATATATATATATATATATATATATATATAGACACAGGTATATAATAAGCCTGTGTTTCAGTTAAAGCAAATATAATAAAACATAATTGTGAAACAGTTCTGCAATAATTATATTACAATAATTATATAATTGAAAATTACATTTAGTTAAATAGTTGAGATAACATTCCATTTAGAAGTATGTGTGGGTGTGCATGTAATTTCTGTATGTTACAACTTAATCAATTTAAAATTTATAAATGCAAAACTATATGGGATTTGAACTCAGACTTTCAAGCTTATTGATTCCATCCTATACAATCAAAACACATGACCACATGCATATAAAGAAGATAAATGATCAATATATGTATTTCATGCTGAACTAGCATTCATCAGTTGGTTCAGAGCATCGTACACACATATATAATCAGTGCTCAGTTTATATTAAGATAGCAAATCTTCATATTTTAATGGACAGGCTTCAATCTTCTCCATCCTCCAACTCTTTAGCCATCCATATCATTGAAAATCGGATTAATTTTATCTTAATATAAAGTGAGCACTGATTATATAAGTGTGTAGGAGATGATAATCTGGACTACCTGATGAGTACTGATTTAACACGAAATATGTATATTGGAGATCATTTATCTTTTCCACATGTATGTGGTCATGTGTTTCGGTTGTATAGGATAAAGTCAATAGCTTAGGGAGCTTGAAAGTCTGAATTCAAATCCCTTATAAATTACATTAAGTTCAATATAGACAATATACTTATATTTAAATATTAAATGTAAAACTAGTAAATTAATTTATTTTATTTAGTATTACAATTCAGTTGAAAGGTATTTATTAAATGAATTTATTAAAATAAATTATCTGAGAAGTTAAAAGGACATTATAAATTATTTAGTTTTCAAATAAATGATTGTAGAATTTTTTAAAAAATAATTCAAATTAAGGTATAATATAAAAGTTAGAATATTATTCTTTTTTTCCATTTCAATCAATGTCTAAAATTTATGTGCTTAAAAAAACCCCAGACATTTGTGATCGGCCTGTTATTTCATATTACCATAAAAACTTAAAAGAAGTAAAGAATTGTGGGTAATGGTGACAAATTAAAATACTAGTTGAACCAGAGATTATAAATATGACTTCTTCGCAAAATTCAACCAGTCTTTGTTAAACTATAATGCATCCAGGATCTTGTTGAATTAAATTTTAAAATAGCCATTTTGATTGTCTTCTTCATAAAGGCAGAATAAACAAATTCGTTCTAGCATTTTGCCTCACTGAACAAATGTATCTTCTCAAACTAAGTAGATAAACTACTACAACAACAACAAGGATTATCACTAAATACTATTTTTAAAGAAAATCCAATTTACTGTTTTCAACTATTAATGAAATTCTGGAAAATTGCTTATGGGATACTCATTATAACATCAATTAAAAATCATTTGTTTTATTTTTAAAAATGGGAATGACTTGTTTGGAAAACATAATGATTACCCCCCTATGAATGAATGAAAATTACAACTTTATACAATATGAATTTAGAACAACATGAATTTGCAGCTTTGTAGAAATTGTTTAATTCGTAATGAAGATCGATGAAGTTAATTCCATCTATGAATTATTATTTATTTGCAAAGTCTTATAAATTATTAAAATGGCCTGAGCTATAGCAAAGCAAATTAAGTGTGGTTAAATCAAAGGATTAATAATTTACTGCTCTTTACACCATGTAATATATGCCAATCATAAGGATATTAGTCTACAAGTGCTTTCTAAAGGATTAAATTGCTTGCTTTTAATAAAACTTCAATTCCACATCAGCCCTATAATAATGGTTTTATGATTATAACTGCTATAGTCTGATAGTAAGATAAATATCATAAATTGATAGGTGGATATTCTTAAATGGATTAATATAATAATTGTGCAATTTGAGTAAGATTACTAACTGTTTTTATTAAATCTCTTAAAATCATTATATTATGTGCTATTATGGATTTAAACTTATGAAATGGATTACCTTGTGATTTTGGTTTAATGTTTAGTGCTTATATTAAGTTATTGCCAATAAATTGTAAATGTTGGAATACTCTACAAAAATGTAAATACTTCCACAGGATATTTTAAACCATTCACAAATGTATTTAATGAATTACTCAGTAAACTTTGTTTATAATTATTGAATTATTTAGTTGATAGTTATTATTAGTGTAGAATAAATAAAAAAGTTCTCAAGATAATGCTGACATATGAAGGTACAGGTAACAACTTTATAATATTATTAATGGCACTGGGTATGAGTGTAATATATGTTATTTGCATTTTATATTGTAGATAGGTTGCATTTTAGTTAAATTAACTTATAAATTTTAATAAATATGTTCGTGTGAAACTTACTTTATGTTTTAGTAGGCCTTGAGTTCAGTCTCAGATTAATATGTAATTAAATATCCCAAATAGATGATTAAATCACTAAGGAATATTTATCTGTATAGTGCCTATGATATTTGTATAATTTGAAATGCTATACTATGCAACAAAGCAGTCTTATAGTATTAATAAAATAAATCATATAATTGAAGATAATAAGTATAGCAAGACATTTTAGTAAAAGGTATGAATATCACAATTAACGAAACTATGTATTTTGTATAGCATTTAGGATTATTAAGGAAATAATTTTGCTCACTCCAAAAGAGTAACCAGCTCTTATAGAATGAGATTGTTAATCCATTAATTATTGTTACAAAGATAATTATGGGCATTATAAAACATTTTTATCCTCCTGTAAGAAAGATTTGGTTTTGATTTGATATTGATCAACTCTCTCCAATAGAGTGCTTTGTCTTTGCAACAATTTAAAATCATACACAATCATAATCCAGGATTATCTTATTTACAAAGAACAAACCATAACATTTATTAATGTTATTAAAATATTAAAATATATTTATTATTTATAATTTTATTTTGTTTATATGCTTGATATTTATAATAAAGCAATTATATATTTTGTCATTATTGAATTCATTGTCACACAGAGGCTAAACTCTCCATACAATAACACCACTCACTGCAAGCCAGAGTAATTAATGGATGCAAAAAGATTTGTGCATCTACTCATCCAATATCCCCAGATTAGTTTCCAGCTTGTGGCTTTCATCAGAGAGGAACCTTGGATCTAGAGCACTGCACCTAGATTTTAGAATCTAATGCAACCCTCCAGCTGCCACCTTTTACCTTATTAGCTAACTATAAAGCTTTTAGTCCAAAATGAAAACCCAATAATGTTTTCAATTCAAGCTCATTAGCTTGTATAGTCATATAGTTTTGAACTCAGTTGAGCATCCATACTTTTTGGTGTCTTTGGTTCTTTAATAATCACAGTCATCATAATCCTATTGGGTAGGATTAGTATTAAACCACTAAACATCTTATGATTACCATTCTTTACTGTATGGAGAGTTTAGCTTCTGTGTAAACAGTTTGTGTATACATAAAGAGTGGTGATCATGTGATGTTTATTGGTGAAATTGCTATTTTTACATATTGTGGAACTAAAAGGTCATACTTTCAATCTATTAAATTACATATTTATTTATTAAATTTATCTACATCATTTATTATTACTTTTGCTATCTAAAATACAAATTAGCAAGGTAGGGTGATGTACAATAAAATCCTTTTTACATTCATCATACCAAACTTTAAATCTATATGTCTTTTAATTAAATGATTAAAATTAATTTAATTATGAACCCTGAGATAAAGAATTAATATAAAATTTTATTTAATTTAGGAATGAGAGAGAATTAATATGTTAGCCTTGTTTAAAAGGATGTATTAATTTGTACCAAAGTAGTCCTTTATACAATAGATAGTGCATCAGAATATATGTAATTAAGAATACAATGGGATTACTATTATACATTTACAAGAATACCCTGAGAAATCTATAGTTTTTAAATTTAATGCATTATTATTAAATTCTAGATTATTTTTTATTGTTTATTTTATATGGAAAATAAACATCATTTTAATTTACTTTTCATAAGGCACAATCAATCTTAAACACTCCACATAAAACGCATTCATCTCAACTGATCATTTTTTGCTCCTATCTCATTGTTACCTAAACTTTGGATTATAATATATATATATGATCTTTCTATTACTATTTTTTTTATCTGTAATATATGTCACGTATGACTTTTTTTTGTTAACAATTGTTAACTATTTATTTTATAGACAATACTAATCTACTTACTCTGAAAATATTGTATGTCTGTTTTCCTAGAGTAAGCTATCCATTTGTTTTATATATTATTTAGTTTCTGAATAAGAAAACTGATCTACATTTTTAAATTATTATTTATTATTATTTTATTATTTGAACTAAACAACGATCAAGTGTCTATAATAATATAACTTTTTTTGTTTAAATTAATAACAAAAGGTAATTTATTGAATACCATTACCTAGAAAGATAATGCCCATAGTTGTACAGACCATTTTGGGATAAAATAACTTGTGTGAAAGGGTTGTAAGGTACACTACATGGTTACCATCATGTGAATTGAAACTGTTGCTAAATGTTACATATTTTTGCATTTGTTTACTTTTCATTTATGCATTTCATTAACTATTGGAAGTTTAACTTAAATGAGTTTTATGAATGTCAAGCTATGGTTCAGTGCTGATGGGATGATTTCTATAGATTCAAACCTGAGTTTTTAGTAGTGCTGTTATGGGTATTAAATAGTATGACTACTCCAAACTAATAAATATTCTAGTAATTTCAGATATCAAATAATAAGCAGAAAATATTACTACATTACCAGCAATATGTTTTTAAATTGGTCATGCCCTTCAGTATGCTGATCACATAGCATGTCATTATATTTGTACTGATACATTACCTATAGTGCTGCAACATGTGCCATGTTGATCATTCCATTACAATATATATAAAATAACAAGTAGTCATAGAACAGAAATATCATGCTTTTGAATCTCTTGTCTTAGCCACTAAAAATTTTTAGACTCTATGTTAAAATTAATATTTATTTATTAAATAATAATGAATTTTTCTGTTTTAAGATAGAAATAATTTTTATTTAGATATCTTAAAACACGCACACCTGCACAATTACACACCCACATATATACATATATTGACTTGCTACACTGCAGTATTTGAGACAAGCAAATAGTAATATTTACTTGTGTGTTTTGGCACTATCAAAGTGGGTGTATTTTATCATTAATATTCAGTAAATCAACAGCCAATAAATTCATTCAACTAGCCAAATAGACAGCCATTTCAATTATTTATCCAGCCAGTTATCCAATCAGCTAGCCATTCACTTATCTGCTAATCTATCAATATATTCTTCCATCCTAATAATATACCTATCTAATTAATTATTTATTAAGCCATCTATATCTCTGACTGTATCTCTGTCAATTTGTTCATTGATTCATTTAACAGTTCATATTCCCATTCATTTATCCACCTCTCTATCTAATAATCTATAAAATAATAGCTTAACATTTTTACTATAGAATAAAAATCTGTAGCTTCACCAAACAGATATTAAGAAATACCAGAATAATACACAGTACTCACATACAGCCTTTATGACTTTGTTGGGTTTTTTTTTAATTTTTATCTTTCAATAATAGTTAAACCCAAATTTACTAACGTGATAAGATTTGAAATCGAGGCATTTTTATATCTGGAGCTTAATTGTAAATATAGAGGATTTGAACTCAGACTTTCAAACAACCTTCAACTATCCACACTATCTCATACTACTGATCTTTTCTACATGTGTGTGGTCATATGTATGAGTAGTATGAGATAGTGTGGATAGTTGAAAATTGCTTGAAAGTCTGAGTTCAAATCCCCTATATTAATCTGATAAGCTAAATATAGATCTGCAAAATATATTAAGCCTTTTCACTTTTTTATTAGTGCAAACATTTCTAGCTCCATTCAATATCAACACAAGATTACACTCTACCCACTATACTAAGAGTTGTTTTAATAAATAACTCAAATTATAGATGTAATTGGATTTATTTTCATCTAATGTATGATTGAACAGTGTTTGGAGATTTCATTGGCTTTTATAAATCATGTATTAATTAACGTTATTTCATAAAAACACTATATGCATAATCACACACCCTTTAATACTAAGTAATTTTTATTTCGGTAATTCAAAAATCTATTTAATTTAAAGCTTTAATTTTAATTGATTTATAAGATAAATCTTTTTATTCTATCATCATTACGTGTAACTATTGAGTAAAACAGGTTCTTTTCCTTAATCACTTTAAATTTCTTTAGAAATAAATCCAAACTTCACGTTTCTTTCACTGCCATATATCAAAATAATACTATAATACATTTTATAATTACACTTCATCATCATCAACCGTTATCAATCCACTGCAGGATGAAGGTCTCTCCAAGTTTAATCCATCTTCTCCGATCTTTAGCTTCTCTTGTCCACAACATCCCTGCACATTTTCTTATTTCATCCATCCATCTCACATGTGGTCTCTTTCCGGGTCTTTTACAATCTCTTGGAATCCAGTTTAAAATTTCAATTGTCCATCTATTATCATCTCTTCTAGCAATATGTCCAGCCCAACTCCATTTCAATCTTTTAATTTTTTCAATAAGGTCAGTAACACCTGTTTGTTGTCTTACCCATACATTGCGTTTTCGATCTCTTCTTGTTACTCCCAACATACATCTCTCCATACTCCTTTGAGTGGTCTGAAGTCTCTGTATTGCTCTTCTATTAAGTGTCCAAGTCTCAGATCCATAAGTAAGAACTGGTAAAACACATTTGTTAAAAACCTTTCTTTTCAAACACATAGGCATATTTCCTTTTAGTATCAAGTTATTTCTACCAAAAGCACTCCAACCAAGTTTAATTCTATGATTAATTTCCTCCATTATGTTTCCATCTGTATTAATAATCTGACCAAGGTATTTGTAACTGTTAACTTCTTCTAATTCTTCATAATCAATCTTTATTTTCATATTTTGAGCAAATCGATTAAACATTACTTTAGTCTTTTTAACATTTATCTTTAGTCCTACTTTTCTACTTTCATCTGCTAACTCCTGCAACATTTCCTGCAGCTCTGAAGCATTATTTGCAAAAACAACTACATCATCTGCAAAATCTAAATGACTTAAATACTCTCCATTTACTTTCACTCCCTTAGTTTCCCATTTTAATCCACAAAATACTTCTTGCAGCACTGCTGTAAAGAGTTTTGGAGATATGGAGTCACCTTGTCTTACACCTTTCTCAATATTGATTTTTCCAGTATCATTATGTAATCTAATTGTTGCTGTTGCATTTTTATAAATATTCTTTAAAATATGACAATATCCTGGATCTATACCTTGATGATCCAATGCTTTAATCACTGAAGAAATGTGTATAGAATTGAATGCCTTTTCATAATCTACAAATCCAAAACATAATGACAACTCATATTCGTTTGTCCTTTCTATGACTTCTCTCAATACCTGGATATGATCTATTGTACTAAAACCACTTTTAAATCCAGCTTGTTCTCTTGGTTGGTGGAAATCCAAAGTTCTCTGTAGACGAATTGTAATTATCTTGGTAAAAATTTTATATAAAACTGATAAAAGGCTGATAGGTCTGTAATTTCTAATATCTTCTTTATCACCTTTTTTAAATATTAATATTATTACTGCATTCTTCCAATCTTCCAGTACATCTTTATCATTTAGACATTTGGTATATAACTTTGCTAAAATTGTTTCTATTTCTTCACCTGCTTCTTTTAATATATCAATTATAATTCCATCATTTCCTGGAGCCTTTCCTTTCTTCATACACTTAATTGCATGTCTCACTTCTTCATTTAAAATTCTGGGCAATTCGGAAGATGTAATAGATATAGGAGGTACTTGTTCTTTATTACTATATAATTCTTGATAAAAATCTTCTACCAACTTCATGATGTCATCTCTCTTTTTAGTAATAATTCCATCTTTTTTTCTTATTGCAGATATAAATTTCCTACCAATACCAAAATGTTGTTTAACATTTTTGAGACTTTTATTTTCTTCTACCTTGCTATTTCACAGTTATACTTTCTTATATCATTTTCAACTCTTTTCCGTACAATTTTACAAAATTCGAGATATTCAATTCTTTTTAATACATCATTTTTGTATATCTTCATATTCCTTCTTTTCTTCATAAATTCTCTAGTCTCAGTAGAAATTTTATTAGTCAATTGCTGCTTTTTTCTACCAGCTATGTTTGTTGCAGTTTTTAAAAGTGTATCAGTTATTTTCATATTAATTTCATTCAAATCTGAATCATGTTCAAAATCTCCTAACACTTGAAACCTATTTGTAAGTTCTAATTTAAATTCATTAGAATGTTTCTGAAGATTAGGAATATCAACTGTAAATATTGTTTTTCTTAATAATTTTTGTCTCTCTAGTTTTACATTAACACGTAACTTACACCTTACTAATCGATGATCACTTCCTGTGTTAAATTTATTAAGAACATTACAATCTTAAAATATGTATTTTCTGTTAGTCAAAATATAATCCAATTCTGCTGTACCTTCATTTGGATGCTTCCATGTCCATTTCCTTTTAACATTTTTCTCAAAAAATGAATTCATAATATAAAGTTTTTCTTTTTCTGCAAACTCCACAAGTCTATGTCCTCTCTCATTTCTATTACCATAACCAAAATTACCTACAGCAATTTCATCTTTCATTTGTCTACCAATTCTAGCATTAAAGTCTGCCATAACAATTTTAAAATGTTGTTTACTCTGATCAAAAGCCTTTTGTACATCCATATAAAAATCTTCTACTACTTCATCACTATGAGAACTTGTTGGGGCATAAACCTGAATTATCTGTATTTGGTATCTGCTATTAAGTTGTATAACTAATCTTGCCACTCTGTCCGATACACCATCAATCTCCACAATATTGTTCTTCCACTTTTTATTTATAATGAATCCTACTCCACTTGTATTTCCAATATGTGTGCCTTTATAATAGAGTATATGTCCACTTTTTAAATCAATTATTTCTTCTCCTTTTCTTCTAACTTCACAAAGTCCAATAATGTCCCATTTAATATAAGACAGTTCTTCTTCTAATTCTTGCAATCTTCCTTCACTTGAAAGTGATCTGCAGTTGTAAGTACTTAAATAAAAAGTCATCATCAAATGGCAGCCTGGGTCCGCAATCAGGGGATTCTTAGCACCCTCCGCCTTCGGCCACCAACCGCTGCCTTGGTTGGTGACTTTACAGCCTCCTGGGAATAAGGGCCATGCTTTATTTTTGTCTGTCATAATTGTATATATGTATTGGAAAAATATTTATCATTTACACAAACATTCATTCTGCCTTATCAGGCACTGAGAAGAAAGACCATGGTGTTTCTTGATCTTAAACTCAGAGGTATAAAGCCAATAAACTCACCACGCTGGCTAATGCATGTTGGTGAGCAGCCCATCCATGTTCGTATACCATATGAATAATCACATAGTAATAACAGCTGCAACGACAAGAACGTATGGAGTGGACATTAGGAATTTGCCCTGCTCGGTTCCTTTAAGGCCTCCAAGAGGAATCAAAGGGTCTCCTTTCAGTTAATAGCAAACTCCTTTCTGCAGCCATAATTACACTTAAAGATATATAAATCTGACATAAAACAAGAATATATTGTTTTATCTTTTTAAATAGACGTGATATTGAAATATACTAAATTTACCATTGAAATCCAGTAGTACATTTCAAATCTTTATTCACAATTGATTTTATCTAAGGTACTATTAATTTATGGTGTAAATTGAATAATAGTATACTAACAGTGTTCATATTACTCTCCCCTTATTAAATTTTTCACTAGTTGATATATGTTCTTACTCTTGAACAATCCATTAAAAAGTATAAATAGATATTATTCCACAGTAAGATAAATATTTTCAACCAAATTAAACTATACCACTAAACATCGCATGTCACTATTTCTTATGCTTGCTCATAACTGTTGTTAAAACAGGCAAAACTTTCCATATGCACAAGCCTTCTGGTATCCATTAATTACTCTGGCTTGCACTGAATGGCACTACTGTATGGAAAGTTTTGACTGTTTAAATTAAACTATAAAGAAGAGAAAAAATAGAAATTTATGCTCTTGATATATAATTAAATTTACAAATTACCTTTTCTTTAATGGAAGTTACAGCAAAGTAGAAGTTGGTATAAAAATAAATTACAGTTTCTTTTGATAAATTAATAGCATAGATTCTAATTAAGAATGCATTTTTATTAAGACATACAGAATTATCTCTGAATCATGAAAATATCTTCCATTCTGTTAATAATTTGTACAATGATTTCTCTTATGCATTTTACAATGACATGTTGAGGTACTCTTTTTAAGGTTTCCAGAAAACATTGAAGAGCACTTTCGGGATATTATTAAAAATATATTAATGCGAACAACCTTGAGATAATTTTTCCAGTTTTATAAATAGAACCAGTTCGCATTGCAAATGCATCTGTAAGTCATTTATCAATTAGATTAAGGAGTATGCACTGGGAGAAATAATCGAAGAGTGAGATTCAATAAGTTATAAATTATTCATTCATGATTTCTATTATGATCAGTAATATTTCAATTGCATTTGGGTTTTTAACAACTCAGGCTTAACAATAACTTGATTCAAATGTGAAGTCAATTCTCTTTTCTTCTATTAAAGTTGTTTTACCAATAGCTAACTCTTTTCTTGAGAAATCTAGAAGAAATAACTTCATGCGAGCAATTTGCAAATATTCAATATGTTTTATCACTAACTAGAAAAATATTTTCTCTCTTTATATAGTTTCTACTGTAATTAACGAAGCAAAATCATCTGGACATTCATTAATAACACGCAACAATAGATTCTTATAATTATTAGTGTTAATTCCTTCATTAATCATGTTTTTAAAAATATTTTTAATAAAATAAACTTGCTAGTAGAATACCTAAATTAAATTCTTTTATTTTATTATTATTATTTTTTAATTAGAACTAAAATTACAAAAACAACTTTATTTATTAAAAAAGAAAATTATAGAAAAGAATGGTTTTCAAGTTAAACTTATAACTTGGCTATAAAAAATTTAAAATAATATTTTTATTTATTAAATTGAGGCCTAAAAAATTAAATTTTCACAAGCTCACATACAAACACGATGCCTCTGTGTGTAAATTTCGGATGTTTGAGATTCCAAATTAGTATTAAGTTTAAGTAAAGTTTAATCATAATTAAATAACTCATTTTCTTGATCTCTTCCTTTTTAATTAACTTTAAATATGTTATCCCCTACTCTTGTTCTGCTTTATTCCTGAAAATTAACATGCACGGTCATGAAGTATTTACTCCAGTACATGTACATTAGGACGTTTTGATGCAGAGGAAGTACATTTGCCAATTATACTTATGACTTGGAATTTAATTCAGAGCCAAGTAAAATTTTTTTCCAGAGATTTTCCCAGCCAGTTCAGCTAACATTAGTTGATAAATGGTCATTTAGTTATCCTTAACTAGAAAGTAAAACAAGAATTTAAAAACACTTAAACCCTCATCTAGCAGCAGTAGGCAAGCATAGTGAATACTACTTTCTTCTTCCCTATTTCTTTGCGAGAGGATGATGGAAATGTCTTTATCCTGGGTTTTGAAAGTCATAATATTTACATATATATATATGATACATTTATATGTTGTATTTTTATAAATTTGATACATTATGCATACACGTTTATGTATCTTTATTTATATGTGCATGTACATGTATGATATATATATATATTCGACATCGTATGTGTATATATTTATTTTATATGTATATATGTATATTTTTCATATATAGATAATGGTCATTATCAACATTTATTGCATGTATATATTTATGCATGAATCCGCTTATAAATTTTTAATTGGAAAAGAGGCTTGATATTCATTGAAAAGATATCCTTTATTTTTTCTCTGTGTCTCAAAAGATCGATTCAGACAAATTCCTATCGTCGATTCCTTACATATTTATTGCTATATCTATTATATCTATGTGATTATTTATGCAATAAATGAGTAGATTAATGCTTATAAACACATATAATCCAGCAAGGTCAGTTTACTGGCTTTATCAGAATTTAAAACTTGGGGAAAAAAAGTCATAATCTAGTTTTCATACACATCAGTTGTTTTTTCTTTTATGACAGAGTAAATGTGTCCTGTGTGTTTATATAAATTTCAATATTAATTATACTTGAAATCATGATAGATATTTACACTCCAATAACAATAATGTCAGCATTCAGAACAGTGCTTGGCAACTGAAGGCAGGATGCAAGAAATCATACCATTTATGATTATAGGCTTTCATTGAACAATGACTTTTTATATAGACGACTACAAAACCACCTTCAAACGATGTAAGATTGCATGAATTGGAAGAAAGATATCTAGTATTTAAATGAGAGATGACAACTTTATGACATTAAAATAAATTGTGTATAGATATTTAATATGAAAAGTTGACATATACTTTAATACAAAAGCACAAATATTGAAAGCAGGAGTCTGAAAGAATAACATTGTGGAGATTAATGATATAAGTATGAGATAAATGGCAATATTAATTGAAGATACTGAAAGCAAATACTTCATGTTAATGCCTCATCAAATTTTAAATCTATTTTTTTTTAAAAAAATGACAAGATGCAGAATTGCTTTAGATCAGAATAAACATTATTTTAAAAAATGTCAAGAGACATTCTAATCCTGGAAATGGAAAACAATTGAAAGATGAAAAGTTTGTGAGTAAATGTAGATATCAAGCAAATGAAAGATATCATTTGTAGAAAAAGAAAGTCCATGCTACGAATTTTTTTTTTTTTTAGGGAAGTGGAGGGGGTACTTTTTTTATAGACCAGGAAACTTTCAAATGAAAATACATCAGTGTGTGAATAAATTTTGGCTAATTAAAAACATGCATTTCAAGACTATAATATGTTTAACATTTTTTACACAGTTAATAATTATCGATTGATAAGATGTAAGATATGTAATAATATAAAGCTAGAGAGATAGTTTTCTCCTATGCTTATTTTATACTTTTTTGTGTGAAATGGTAAAAATATTAACCAGCCTTTGTGCATTCCAAAAAATGTGCAGCATTAAAAAGTATTGATCCAGAAATATTTGAGACTATATAAATGAGATATTCTATCATTCTTTGATAGCACCATAAGTGGTGACAAGCTTTTTCCATTTACAAAGTTTTTGGACTGAAAATAATTCTCTTCACTTATTTAAATATTTTAGGAAGTTCTCCTACTACCTCTATGAATGCACTGATTCAAATAAATGTAGATATAGAACTTAATTTGTTGCAGTAAATTTCCTGAATTTTCACTATATAAAGTTCTTTGTTATTCTAATTCTGATTTTTTTTGTTGTTGTTGTCAAGATTCTTCACTCTCTTTAGTGTGTGAATATAATCAGTTGTTTTTCTTGTGATTTTATTTGAATCAGTGTATGTCTGATCAGATTATTCTTTTCTTTTTAGAAACTTTTATGTGGCTCTATCCAACATTAATTTTTCTATTTTATTATTGCTCTTTTTTATGTACAATTACTTGTGTCTCTCTATTACCTATCTTTTCATTTTCTCTATTCATTCTTCAATATCATCCTCTTTTGGCCTCTTGCTAAAGATCTCCACTTACCTCATCTTCTCATTTATTTTTTCTTTATTTCATTGCATGATTAAAAATGTATTTTTTTTTTAATATCTTTGGTCAGTATATATCTTATATTTCTGAGATTTGCTTTTTCAGTGTTTTCCTATTTATTTCTTGTTTGATTTATGTTTTCAACTTTCATCTTGATCATCTGCTGTTTTTTTTTTTTGATACTACACTATATTGTATTATATCCACTCTACCCTCTATCATATTTGCAGATTTGAATTTTCTCCCATATTTTTTGATACTGATCATTAGTTTTTGTATTATTCTTTTTTTTTTTTTGTTTTTCTCTGACTTTAATTTTTCTTATTGTTATCATTTCTTCCAACTACATTATTTTATCTTTCAGAACCTTCAGACTCTTTTCACATTGATCTAAATCATTTTTCAAGTTTCACCTAAATTCTGTGATCTTGGATTGTATCTTCTCTATAGTAGTGAATAATTTTTTTCTTCTTTTCTCAATTCACATTATCCTTCCCAACATTTTATAATTTTAGTTGTTCCATTTGCATCTTTTGCTTTAATTTCTAGTATGCCTTTTCATATCATCTTCTATCTGCAGTTATCCATGTTTTCACTCTGGTAATCCTTTTTTTAATCTTTATTTGTTTTCATTTATTGTTGTCTTTTTTCTATCCTAATTTCTATTCATTGTTGTCCCATTTTTATTTCTTGTATGATTTGCTGAAAAATTTTCAATCTGTGCTGGCTCCATAAGTTTCATTGTTGCTGAATTTTCTACTTCATTAGATAGCAACTCAGCTTCTTTGCATTTTGATATTGGGCTATCTAAACTATTATATTTTCTTGACTTACGAATTCTGGTTCTCATTTCTTCCAAGTTAACAAACAAACAAAAAAAAAATAAGCAAAAAAAAAAAAAAAGATAAAATATCTATAGATGATTTTTTTTTTCTGTTATTAATTGAAGATTTATTTATTTTTTCTGCATATAATCAATTTTGTTAAACATTTCTGACACTGGATTTTCTCCTGAATGCTAGGATCACCACCCTACATTAGCATTACTAAGCACTTGTGTCCCTTTTTCTGATAGGTGGAATATCATGTCTTAGACTTTCACTTATGTTTATTTTCTGTTATTCTGACATATTAGCTATCCCTGGTTTGTGAAATTATTGAGGCCAATGTTGTAGCACCAAATTAACTAGAATAGCTATGAATTTGCATGTTGTATTCTTTTTTCAGGCAACAGAAATCTGTCAAATCATTGGTCATACTAAGTTTTTAAAATAATCATACATTGACAATTGTTTTTTAAAAAACAATTTGCAGCTTTGAGCATTTATAAAAGCTCTTAAATATCTTTATCATATTCCAATAGAAATCCCACATTGATTACTAATTTTGCATGGCCTTTTTGGTTGTTTCCATTTTCATTACTTTGATCCTAGATTTCAGTATCTTTGACTTAAAATCATTTTCTAAGTTTATGGTGCATCCTATCATAATCTAATATCCATCCAACTACAATTTAATTTGGACCTACAAATAGCTAACTATATTCTTCCCAGAAATAGACTTAGGATATCAAAATTAAGTCAGAACTCTTACATTTCTGAAAGTCTTCAAATGCTTTTTATGATTCACAGTTTCCCAAATATTCTCTTTTGTATGCATTTTATTATCAACAGCTTAACAAATACTTTTCTCTTATATTTTGCTTACATTACTTATTCTTTCTTTTGGTTTTATATTGATGTCTGAGGTTATTTTACTTCTCCCAATGTAGTGAATATTCTATATCTTATTTTTCACAAATGAATGTGTACCTATTCTCAATTCTTTATTTTTATGAAACGTTCTTTCAAATCTTAAATTTTTTAAAAATTTGGGATTTCCTTTTTCTTACTTTGAGTTATAAATAATATTTTAATTTGCGAAGCGCAGATAGTTGAAAATTAAAATAAATCGAGAGTTATGAAAAGAAAAACAAAATGTATATTTGTAAAAGTTTATCATATTTCGTCACAATTTTTCTATAATTAATTTTTGTTTACAACTGAATATAAAAATTTCTGCATTTTTAAGTAAATTTTCTAATGAATTAAGAAACTTTTAATCTTCCAAATCATATAGATTATTTAAAGATATTTTAACTTGAACATTTTTAAATTAATTAAATCTGACTTGATGATTTCTTTTAATAAATTATTTAATATGGAATGTTTGATGATATAATTAAAAATATACAAACTCGCACGCGCGCACACCTATATATATATTTAAAAACATTTTTTATTTATATATGTGTTGTGCAGAAAATATTGATTAATCTATTAATTTAGTAATAAATTTATATTATTTTAAATACAGTATTTAATACAATAACTTTAAACAAATGGTTTATAAATATTAATATAAAAAACAATCTTTTTTAAATGTTGAATAAACTAAATTTTAATCTACTCATATATTTTGATTTACTTGTAATTATTGTTTTATTTTAGCTGAAACACACATGCTTATTATATACCTGTGTCTATATATGTAATATATAGGGTATATGAGCACAGACTTTTACACGACCCACCACTCTCCACACTATCTCATAACACTGATACACTTGAACACATATATGTCGAAAAGATAAATAATCACCAATATTCGTATTTCATGCTAAACCAGCAATCATCAGTTGGTCCATATTACCATCTCTACACATATATGCGAGGTTTGGCTATCTTAATATATATCTGAGCACTTATGGCATATATGTCTAGAGATGGTAATCTGGACCAACAACTGATGATTGCTAGTTTAGCATGAAATACGTATATTGGTGATTATTTATCTTTTCAACATATATGTGAGTGTTATGAGATAGTGTGGAGAATGGTGTGTCGTGTGAAAGTCTGTGCTCATATACCCTATATATTTTATTTTAGCTACACACACAGTCTTGAAATGGTCATTACAATATATAGATGACCTCTCTTTATATATATATATATGTTTGTGTGGGTGCACGCTTAATTGTCTATGAGAATTTGAAAAAAAATTGTTGTACTTAGTTAAAACTATCTTAATTAATCTCATTAAATACTTGCAGAAACATTAATCTGCTTTATTTTTCTAGCATGAGATTAAACTTTTCCGTTACATCTCACATTGACAATCAAATAAAGCAGTTTTATAGAAATAAATAAATAAAATGGAATATTTTCATGCAATAAAAATGTATTTTCTTCATAAGTTTCACTTTCCTAAATATTAAGAATGTGTTTATTATTTATATTCTTCATTACTTTCTTTCCATTCTCAAAGACTATTTATTAAGTGAGGAGTTTTAAATGATGGCTTTTCTCCAATAATATTTCTAAATGGTATTGATCTTATTTAATTCACACTTTTTGTTCAGGGTATTGGGGTTTTTTTATAAAAAAAATTATAGATTCTCTTAATAATATCCAATCATGTTGGACCATTTTTGCCAGAATTCATGATTTATTCAAATTGATATTATGTTTTGTTAATTTAATATATAAATAAATGGTTGATAAACTAGATTTCTTCCTAACACTGACAAGGCATTTTTCTTTTCTGACATTAATTCTATTCATCATCATCAATCATTATCAATACCCTGCAGGATGAAGGTCTCTCTGAGTTCAATCCTTATTCTCAGATCTCTAGTCTCTCATCTCCTTATCACCCTTGCATACTTTCTTATTTCATCCATCCACCTCACATGTGGTCTCTTTCTGGGATTTTAATACAATCTCTTCAAATTCAGTTTGATTTCAATTGTCCATCTATTATCATCTTTTCTAGTAATATATCCAGCCCAACTCCATTTCAGTCTTAATTCTCTCAATGATGTCAGCATCACCTGTTTATTCTCTTATCCATATATTGAATTTTCAATCTCTTCTTGTTACTCCTAACATGCACCTCTCCATACTTCCTTTATTCTATTATTGGTTGTGTAATTGGTTTGCCTGATGGATAAAAATAAGCAGATCCATCATGAAATTTTATAAACACTCCAGTAGCATTCTAAAAAAAAAAAAAAATTCTTGGATAATGGAAAAACTCCATTATTTTTTTTAAATAGTATAAATAGTGAATTTTTTTTATGTAAGACAATACCATTTTAATTTCTCAATTATCAAACCCTTTTTTTATTATATTAAACAAATCTTATTTCTAATGATAGGACCAAAATCATTACCAAAGTGTATCATTTTAATAATAGGATAGATATCTTGATGAATATGTGTTATCAGAAAGTTTCCTGTTTTTCTATCAATGTTCAATAATTGAGATGAAATGATGAACATATCTTCATGTGTGTGTGTGTTTTTTTTCTATATATAACATGAAACAAAAAAGATTCATGAAGTTAAAAAAAATCATTAAAGGTTTTATCATCATAAGAAATATATATAATATCCAAGATTAAGACTCATACCACTGTACAATAAATAGTATAAAATACTTTCTAACCCATCATAAGTCAAATCATTAACAAAAAAAAGAGCAACAGCCTTCTCTTCTTGTGCTCTTTTCTTATTAATTATTGTTTTATGCTATATTAAAGAGTATTTCAAAATATTTATTGTACAGTAGTATAAAAAAAACATATATGGTTTTATTTCTCAGGAGTTCTAAGAAGTTTGAGCACCAGAACTGTGAGTGCCAGAATCAATCCTGGGATTTTGCAATCCCAAGTCGGGCGCTATACCAAACCGCCCAGGGTGACACTGATGAATCTTAATCTCAAATGTTGTATATATATTAAAGCATTATATATATATAAGACATATTTTGCGGGTTCATCCGTGTTAAAATATTTTAAATATTGATATACTGACGTTTCGACTTGGTAACACAAGTCATCCACTGAGTAATAAAAAGTAGAAAGACGGTTGTAGAGGCGTTACAGTCACTGATTTGAAAAAATGTTAAAGTTCCACCAATAGCAAAAATGTTAAATTAAGAATGTTTTTAAAAAAATCTTTCCAAATAGGAGGAAGTTTGCTTGTATCATCTCGCTTGTTGGTACAATCTGGTCTTTTATAATATATATATTGAATAGGTTGTTTATAGTTATAGATCATAGATTCAATGGCTTTTAAAAAAATACTACAATCTTGATTTTTTATTGCTAGACTAATGCTGGAATAACTGTAATGAGCAAAGTTGTATTTTATATATTGCTTTTATCAATTTTTTTAAAGCATTTAATTCAGTTAATGGAAAAGATTTCTGTCTGTTTTTAAAAAGAAATGGAATTTTATTTTATTTGAGGTTAGTGATAGTAAAAAATCTGAAATACTTGAAAGTTGATATTGAGCAAGAAATTGTATTACTTTCACTTTTGTTTTCTATTTTTATAGTAGAGATCTTTGCATCAGTTTGTAGGTGATTTCATAAAGAAGACATTAAGATGTGATATAGATTTGATTGTGAGCTTTATTTTAAAAAAATACCATAAAAATAATCCCCAGGAATTATATTTTCTTGGATTTTAGATTTATACATATGTTGGTGATTGTATTTTCCTTGCTAATGTAAAGAATAATCTACAAAACATTTTTAATGTTTTAAATACATGTTTTACTTTATTAAATAAAGTTCAAAAGATTCCGGTATTTCTTTGTTAGGCAATGATGGGAAACAAATAATTAGCAACTTTTAGCTTAATTGATTATCACCTTGGAAAAATAAAACAAATTAAATGTTTTGGTAGGTGTTTAGCTTGAAAGGAAGACTTAGTTAAAGTGCAATTAACTGAAAGGTGCTGATGATGCATTAAAAAGATAAAATATGCAGTATTTCATCATAATATTATTTCAACTAAATTAGGTGTATATCAAATTTATTGTGTCGATATAGTCAAGGATTCCTTAGCAAAATCATAAAAAGACTTTAATAAATTTCATTTAATGCTATTTCTTGAATAACCTGAAAATTTATTGTCAAATTTATAAGACAATAAGTTTGATGAATTTGTTAATATCAAACCTATAATTGAAAGATCACATCTTCATTCAATTGATGTAGATAAAGATGAATATACTTTCTAAAAAAAGTATGTTATGTTGAATCTAAACATATTTTTTTTGAAAAGGAGATTTTGTTTATATCATCTCAAAGACATATTAAAGAGGTCCAAATTGTCTACTTTCACTGTAATATACAGCTAAAATTACAATACAATGAAGAACAACTGTTATCTAAGATGTTAAAATTTTCAGGGAGAAAAGATTGTGATGTTAAAAAACAGCATCACAAGATGACGAATAAAGAGACCAAAAAACCACTATGTGATAGATGTTATCATGTTGTATTACTTGACTAGTTTTTATAGACACAAAACTAATCTTACTGCTTTTTTCTCTCTCTCACTCTGTTTTTTTCCCCAGGTTATGAAGACCAATTGCTGAAAATAATATATCTAATCTACCATGTTAAAGGATATTATTTTTTTAATTACAAAGATTACAAACACAGCCTATTGAGTTAAGCGCCATAATTAGAAAGTTTCATTATAAATAAAAAATAAAGAGTAATAAATTTAAAGAACAATTAAGCAAATTACAAATCAAAACAGATACTCTAAATAGAATATCTTCCTTATTTGATAAGAATCACGATGTTGTTAAATCCTGAAGAAAACATAGTGTTAATTGATTTAAACTAAAAATAGGATTCACAGTCAATAAAAAAAAAATAGTGTCAACATTATCTACATAAATAATTAAATAGATCTGTGATGAAGAAAAAAAAATTTCTTAAAAAGGAATAAAATATAGAGATGACAATGGATAGCATGAGAGACTTATAAAAATCAAACTTTAATGTATTTGGAGAGAGAGAGAAGTAAAAATAGTAAAGAAATGAAAGAGCTAAAAATTTTTGCATAAATTTAAAGTGTATCTCATGAAATTTTAAACTATCTTTAGAAATAAACATCATAGAGAACCTGCTTAAAAAACTTTTTTTTTCCTTATAATTTTAAATTAAATCATCAAACATCACATGACACAAGCTGCATAAGCATAAAGAATGGTGTTAGTATGATGTTTGATGGTTTAATACCGATCCTGCCCAATAGGATTATTGTGACTGTGATTATTAAAGAACCAAAAACATCAAAAAGTATGGATGCTAAACTGAGTTCAGATCTATACAATTATATAAGCTAATGAGCTTAGTTTGAAAACATAATTGTGTTTTCATTTTATATTCAAAGCTTTGTAGCTAGCTAAAAAGGTAAAAGATGGATACTGTAAGGTTGCATTAGATCCTAAGATCTAGCTGCATTGCTCTCAGATCCAAGGCTCCTCACTGATGAAAGCCACAAGCTAGAAACTAATCTGGGGATATTGGATAAATAGGCACTAGATAGGGATTTTATGCATGAACCTTCCTGCATCCAATGATTACTCTGGCTTGCACTGAGTGGCACTACTGTATGGCACTACTGTATTGAGAGTTTTGCCTCTGCAAAAAATAATTTTAAATTCTTCACTAATGCAACTACATTTATAATACCTATTATCTTTCATTATTAAATATAATAAAAATGTTCTTCTTCTAGGAGAGTTTTAGTATGGATCTATTTTTTTTTTAAAAAATGAGACAAAATCTCTATTCAACCCAATCCCAAAGATTGAATAAAAATTATGAAAACTAATAAGTGTAAATGATTTGGCTTAATAAATCACAAAGACATATTATTCGCATTATTTCCTTAAAGGAAGGCTTAAAAAAAAATCCCTCCCCTCTCCACTGTGAAGCAAACTAATCTTCCAGATTATCTCAAAAACCCAAAACCAATCAACTTCTGTTTTCCAAATTTAATCATGGTTACACAAAATTTTATTAGTAAAATAACTGACTGTTGTTTGCATGCCATAAATTTCTGTATATAGGGGGAATTTCACGATATATAAAATTATTTAGAAAAGTGTTAGAAAGTTCAAGATTTTTAGAAAAATGTAAATTTTTTGGATTATATGGTAATTACCACAAGATATCTAAATGTGATCAGAAAAGAATTAGTATCTTGTTATACTTCCTAATTGGAGAATTTATAGGAAAATCTCAATGCAAAGATATTTGGTAAAATTGTGAAGATATTAACAAAATGCACTACTGCTGAAGTTCCAAAATATCTTGTAATTGAAGAGACTACCGAAGCATGCTTGAGATGCAGAGAAGAAAAAACAATATTGAAATCAAATGTTTACAAAGAAATGTTTTTGCTATATTCCTCCGAAATGATAGAACTATTATATATGATTGAATAATTATCCTATCTTTAGTCCAGAGAATAAAGGTTAAATAATGAAATAATATTACAAGGTGGGAACTAAGGCTACAAGAATATAAATTAAATAATGTTTGACAATATAATGTGGCAGATTTTTTTTCTAAATATCGACTAATTATTACTGTTTTTTGATCCATATAAAACAAAAAAGGACAAGATAAAATAATGAAATAAAAGTAGCTATAAATTGAATAATGATAATTATTTTTAGCTATATTACTGTCATTTTCATGAAGAGGTCAATACTGAACTATAGTAAATTTTGATACCTTTATTTTTAAAAAGTGAGTGCTTCAAATTAAATATTCTTTAAATAAGTATGCATTTTTGGATGGAAAAATAACAATCAGAAATGCACTACATCACTTTACTTTAAGCAAATATTTGTGGATGATACCTAATCCTGTATAAAAATGCATAAAGGGTGACACCAGTTAAAAGAGACATAAAGTATGACAACTCCTTCATCTGGATAAAACGTGCATTGTATAAATTTATAATGCTTGATGTATATATTCAGAGTATCAACATTAATCTGATCAACTAAAAATAACCCATAACCTTTACTCTCTGGATAATAATTGTCAGATATTCATTTACAAAATAATACTAATACTTGATGACTAATTTAGTTGAATGTTGATATCCATTATGTAAAATAAAGTCCAAATTTTATCTAACCTGATTTTGAACCTTATATTGTGGACACAACTGATAGATACATTAATCACTATACTATAAAACATTTCACAGTGGCAAAACTGTTCATACAGTAGCACCACTCAGTGCAATCCAGAGTAATCAGTGGATGCAAGAAGATTTGTGCATAAAATCACTATCTAGTACCTATTCAACTCATATCCCCAGACCAGTTTTTGGATTGTAGCCACAAGCTAGAAACTAATCTGGTGATGTGGGATGAATAGGCACTATATTGGGATTTTATGCATAAATCTTCCTGAATTCATTGATTAGTCTGGCTTGTACCGAGTAGCACTACTGTATGGAGAGTTTTGCCACTATGAAAACAGCTTGTATAAGCATAAAGAATGATGATCATGTGATATTTAGTGGTTTAATAAAACATTTCTTATCACATAGACCATCCACAGAATGCACACGAACATGGTGCTTCATTACTACTTGCAATAAAAACAGATTTATATTCATTTTGCACTCTACATCAGAACTTTTTACACTATTCTAGCACTATTACTTTCAGCTTGATTAATCAATGAATGTCATATAGTATGGTGCACCCTTTTCTAAATCCCCAAATCAGTTTTTGGGAATCAGGGAACCAATGTATTTATATATCTGTCAACCACTTTTTATTCTTTCATACTATTCAAACTACATCCTGATTTTTTTTTTTAATTATGAGTTGTAAATTTCTTGCATTATTATATAAATGTGAGAAGGTCAGTTTTTACATAAATTTTAGAAACCTCACTGTTATGTCAACCATCATCTATTTTTATCTTTTGACTACAAAAATTTTAAAACCATATTTTTAAATCTCAGGTTACAAGCTCAAATTGTATAAAAAATAAAAGTGGCTTCTAGATGCAAAAGTGTGTTAGTTCCAACTTTGAATTTTACTCTTCATTGATAAAGGCTAAAGACAGAAAATAGTTTGTGGAAATGCATATTCTAGCATCTAGTATCTGCTGATCATTAAGTCTTGAGAAGAACTATTTTTGTAATTATATGAATAAACTGAGAAAATTGTGTAATATTGTTGCTGGTATGTGTTGTAGATATTTCCCTAACAAGTTATAATAGTATTGAATAATTAGATGCTTATCATTAAGTTTAGCAAGCCTTCTTGCATTCTTGAGCTGTATGGCAATATTAGCAGACCTAATAAAAGCTTCATGCTGTTATAAATAGTAGTTGTAATATTCTGTAATAGCAACAGTGAGATACTATAACAATTTTTATTGAGGATTGGGAGCAGAAAGTAAATCACCATCACATCGGATCTTAACCTGTGTTTCCATGGATAGTGTGGTGATAATGCTAGTGAGGATCTTCAATGTTTTAAAAAAAATCTGTGGAAAGTTGAAGAAATGCTTAAAATATCAATTCTTCCACATTTCTGGATTAATTTACAATCACAACTTTCAAAATATCAAAAACAACAATGAAGATGTTGATTATTACTTTTATTTTTAAAAAATCATTCTCTATGCTCATTTATTTTAATAATAAACATGTATGTAAATCATTTGAAAAGTAGAGGAACATAAGTTCCAGTATTATGTCTTATAAGAACACTTATAAGTGAAATTCAGTAATAATTCTTTCACCAATTAATTAATAAAAATTAACAAGTAATACTTTATCATGATTCAAGTGATATTATTATTTTAAATTTGTTTGTAATCAATTCAAGTCATTGTAAAGGAGTATGAGCATTTAGTTATATCTCTTCTCTCCAAAATCGATGAATAAATTCAATTAAATATTTGTTAGCTGAGAGGTCAGCACAGCCACCTTGCAAGCAAGCAGTTGGTTGCAGACAGTTGTTGTGGGTTCACCTCCCAGCCGATGCTATGACATATGGAAAAATATATATATTTGTTGCATTTTAGGATTTTAATTCTCAAGTTAAATCTTGATGCTCTCTTTCACTTATGCAATAGCTCTATTACTTAATATGATAAAAATGGGCCTGATTATAGACCTGATATATTTTAAAAGATACGTTACTAAAAACTTAAAGGGATATGATTCAATAATATGATGAAAAGGGGGAGGTGTTATGAAAAAGATTGTGAAATACTGGTCCAGTGCTTTTATGTTTAATCATACAATAGTAATAGAAGTATAGAAATGCAATAGGTCTTTATGCATATGGAAAGTACTCTGCTTTAAGGCAGCTGCAATAGACAAGCAGAGTTCAATTACAATGCCTGATCATCATTATTTACCTTCTACCTCTTATTACTTGACCATACTTTATTCTAACATCTCACATTTAGAGATATTGTAAACTTTAATAAGTTCATAAAATAATAAAAATTCATGCGTTATTGAAATGCATATATGCATATTAATTATATAAAATTACTGGTGTTAACTTCTAAATTTATTTTATTATTCATGAATACATATCTTAATGATATAAAAGGTTTATAATATATATCTAAATATTAAGATGCTAGAATCAATTGTGCTAAAGAAATAGAAAGCAACAATAACTACAATTGACGGGGACCTTTTGGAATTGGCTGATTGACAACCCTTTTGCCTAATCGCTTTCACCAGCTTTTGGACAGAAAATTTAACATATATATATGCACTTTTATTCAAATAATGTTATTAGAATTAGCATAAAAGATTGGAAATCTGCTGATTTAAATAAATTAAATAAATTTTATATTCTTAATTTATATTATATTCAAATGAGTACAAAAAAAATGAATTAAATTATTCACACATTTTACAATGAATGTGTGAACCTTAATATTTACTATAATTATAATAAATAATTATGCTTAAGATTGTTAATTATAAAATCGTAGTATAAATAATTTAACCTAGCCTTCAAATAATTCTATATTATTGAACCTCTTCTAATTAAATCAAACATAGCTTAATTAAAAGGATTAGCGTGAAAAAGAAGAAAACATATATGCATTTATATGTGCGCATATATATATATGAGCAAAGTTAAATTTTTTAAAATACGATTTCTAAATTATATATGAAAATGACAGCTAATGTATGGATAGTATTAGTTAATTTAAGATTAAATTGTTAATTTTAATTTATTAATAATATCTTAATTGAAATGTCAATTGGCAGCTTAACTCTATTTTTTACTTTTTAAAGATTACGAGATGGTCTAAAAACATATCGAAATTTAGTTGCTTTCAATTCAATTGAAACGTTGTAGACCAATATATGATTAAAAAATTGCTTAAAAGAATATAAATTGTTAAAAAGAGATAATAACAAAAGAGATTTGAATACAAAAATGATTGTGTGAATGTATGATGTTTTTTTTTTTGTAGTAGTATATTATATTCTTAATAAATATCGAAGTTAATTCTGCTATATGTGTTAATATACCAAATTGTCTGGAAACTGTTTGTTATTTCTCTAAACTGCCTGTAATAAATACGAATTCTTAATGCCTTAAATTACTAGGGCTTCACAAAAACAAGCTTCATGCTTCTTATAATCATAATTACTGGTAATTGCTCATAAACCACTAGGACAATTACAATTCCATGACGAAAAAGATATACAGTACAAATGTATACTGCACAACAAATTAAACCATCGTGTAAATACCTGGATTGGATTCGTCAAACAGTGTGAAGAGGTCTCCATAATGTTATTAACTATAGTTTGTTGTTAATATTATTCCCATTGCTTGCTTATAAATTAATTTTAAGATTACTGTCTTGATCGTGTACTCTAACTTCTATTGCGATTGCAGATATCACGTCAACGTTAGTCTTTCAAGAAAGGATTCTAATAATAATTAGACAGCAATTCCATATTTCTTATGTATAATGACTAACGTAATGTGTAATACACCACCACAAAGGCATATATATTTCTTAAGCCATTAATATATCTCCTTGTATCTATAGAAGTGAGCGCAAGTGGTTGCATTTTTACTAATCTTTTCATTGAGTGAAACACAGCAGAAAAAAATTCAATAAAATAATTTATGATCGTAGAAAGAATACTGTGAAATATATGCTGGTCCTTTAATCTGTTTATTTGATATTTTAATACGCTGGATTTTAATTCCCCCCCCCCCCATCAAACATTTTTTCTGAAAAATTTAATGCCTTGTCTAATTGTAGTTCTTCATTTTATTATTCTATTTTCAGTCATATGCTTACTACGAAAGCAATCATTATTGCAATTCTTAAGAGTGTCTTTGAAATTATAAGTAGAGGAGGTTTTTTTATGAGTCCCACATTTTGCAGACAAATAATAGTTATATTATATTAAAAGCCATTAAAAGGATCAAGATAGAAATAGTTTCCATACTCGCATCGACCTAAGATGAGCAATGGTTCATAGTTTTTATTATTTGGAACTATTTTATATAATTTATATTAATTATATATGTGTGTGTGTGTTTATGCGATGTGTGTATTTATAAGTGGCTCAAATATGTAAAGAAAAAAAATCAATAAATATCAGTGTTTTGATAATAGAAAAAAAAAGTGCATATGTAGAAGCGAACAATATGATTTTTTTTTTTTTTAGTAAAAGACATTTATTCAATTCCTATAATCGCAATGAAACATCTCTAATCTGCTTATTCTATATCATGTATATTTTCTTAGCGAGAGTTTAAGTATATTAAATATAATACTACATAAGTATATAAACTATAAAAGTATACACGCTATATTTTAGTAATATAAGTGGATTCAAATAATTTTTTTTTCAAATTTCAATCAGGTTTAAGATTAATTCTCCCCAAATAGCCAACCAATAAAAATTCCAAATAACTTTCCAGTAATAGTCAGAAAAAGGGTATTTAGCTATGCTTAGATAGAGAATAAAATAAGGATAGAACATTGATCATTCTTTCACAATGCTGACAATTGGTAAGCCTGAAGAGCAATATTTTTTTTCTTAAGTGCTTCTCTAGGAGAAGGTAAAAAAAGAAGTGTTTTTCCTGCAGTTGGGATGTTTAAAGGCTATTTTACCTTTACATATTAAAATAAAATTCATCTGCAATATTTAATTCTGCCAGTATAATTCACTTTAGTTGTTGAAAAAGGGACAAAATACGTTACAGATAAAGTAATATACATTTATTAAATTCATAGAGACTAAATAATTTCAATGTTTTTTGAGTGCACACATTCTGGAGAATACAAATATTATAGGAAATCCTTGCTTACCAAAAAAGTATATTTAAGTTCATGAGAAGCATCAGTATTCATGTTATTTATTTATTTTCACGACATTGCTTGAATTTAAATACCATATTATATTCGAAATACTTTTACGCACATACTCTGTTTTACTTTGCACATGCACTACAGTAATAGAATGGAAGACAACCTCAAAATCTGTGAATTGTATCTTAACTCCATCATCTATCTTATGAATTAAGCATTATATCATTTCAACACCCCCCCCCTTTTTTAAACATAAAACTCATATTAAAGATAGATTTTTTTTTTTTTTTTTAATTTTAGAACCTGAAAGTTAGATATTATAAATTAACAAAAAATAAAAATAGTTTTAACTATGGAATCTATAATTTTATTAATGAAATTAACTTTTCTATTCCAAATAATTTTTAAAAATTTCCAAAATCTTTTAAAACTTATCTTTTAAGGTCACTTTAACTTGGGGTAAATTTACATCATTGCAATCTTTTCCTTACCAAGAGCTTACAGATTATGGAAAATGATTTTTAAAATTGGTCTTATGTCTGTATTACAATATAGGTATTCATATTTTTGTTTCAAGTGTCTTTTTCATTAATTATTGTTTTTCAAAACTAGAAAAAGTAGAAATATTACCAAATTCACCACTTCCTTTATTTTGCTGTAATATCTTATATAAATTTATTTACTCTGGTTTGAACACTTTTTAGCAAAAAACTTTTTATTGTACATATACATAATTTTATGTTTTGGCTATCCTGCAGTCTTTTTCAGAAAAACTTTTACTTTAATTTTTTTTTAAAAACCCTTTTTAAAAATAAAAAAATAAAGGTGGCTCTGAAGAAGACTGCAAGACAGTTGAATATGATCAATAAAAAGTTTTTTGCTAAAAAGTGTTCAAAGTAGAGTAGATAAATTGCATTTATATAGAAGAAATAGCATTCCTAGTTTAAATTTAAGTTGATTAAATTTCATATAATATGTAAACATTTATCAATACTAAAGCTTATTCATTAAAAGAAAAAAAAAGTGTATCAACCATTAAAGTATATTTTGTGGGAGAATAGTAGCATATTCATGATCTTTGGATTTGAATCTAGGTGGAGTAAACCTAAATATTTTTTCTTCTGTAATCAGTTGACTTTTAATCAGTCCAATAAATTATTCAACATTTGTCAATTAATAAATATCTTGTTATTTTTAAATAGAAAATAAACTAGAATAAAAAACTACTCTATCCTTTATTATATAGGGTATATGAGCACAGACTTCCACATGACCCACCACTCTCCACACTATTTTATAACACTGATACACTTGAACACACATATGCCGAAAAGATAAATAATCACCAATATAAGTATTTCATGCTAAATCAGCAATCATCAGTTGGTCCAGATTACCATCTCTACACATAAATGCTATAAGTGCTCAGATATATATTAAGATAGCCAATCCCCATACTTTAATGGACAGGCTTCAGACTGTGCTCATATACCCTATATATATATAGACACAGGTATATAATAAGCCTGTGTTTCAGTTATTACATTGTAGAGATGTCTGCCCATCTTTGCATATGTATTGAATGGATTATGTCCTGTACATGTGGGGTTCAGATTGACCTTAGGTTAACATGGGTGTGACAAGAATCTCAGCCTCAGGGTAACCTTTGAGCATTCCATCATCAGATTTTCAATTGGATGGACGGTTGAAGAGTTGGAGTGTGAAGTAGATTGAAGCCTGTCCATTAAAGTATAAGGATTGGCTATCTTAATATATATCTGAGCACTTATAGCATATATGTGTAGAGATGATAATCTGGACCAACTGATGATTACTGGTTTGGCATGAAATACGTATATTGGTGATTATTTATCTTTTTGACATATGTGTATTCAAGTGTATCAGTGTTATGAGATAGTGTGGAGAGTGGTGGGTCATGTGGAAGTCTGTGCTTATATACACTATATATTACATATATAGACACAGGTATATAATAAGCCTGTGTGTTTCAGTTCTATTCTTTATTACAAAGTGAATGGAAAACCCTGTGGATATTCTTTTCTATGTCATTATTCAAATTGTGATGGTGAATAGTTTACATAATCACAATTTTCAACTTGAGTTAGTTATGTTTCCATAAGTTAAAAAAAAAACTAGTATTGCTGGGATTATTAATGCTGATCTTAATAATAACAAATTAACTCAATTCTTTAACTCACGTAATATGTGACAGAAGAGCAAATCTCTATTCTTGAATAATCATTAATTACCAATGCCTAATGCATTTTAAACTTCACACCCAGATTTCTTTCTGACTTTTTTGCCTTTAATAATAAAACTTGAATCAAAACTTGAAGAAATGCATTTAGAAACCATCTTTTAATTTTATTTTATACCATTCAAGCTAACAACATTAAATTCAACTCAATGTAAGGTTGTGAATCCATACAAACTGTTTGAACAGTTTTACACACCTGATTCCAAGACAATAATTATATACTGTAGAACTATCAATTCCTTCTTAATTGTAGACACATTTTCTCTCTGGCTAGATATATTAATAACAAATCACTTAATTCTTCAACTAATACAATATATAATAAAACAAAAGCAGTTTTCTACTCTAGTGAAGTTCAGTGTGTAATCAGTGATTTCCAAATCCCTTATTGTATTTTAAACTCCCATCTTCAGACAGTTTTCTGGATTTTGTCTTTATCAAAAAGGCCCAGGTATTAAAAATCAGGCAAATTATGCTTTTAGAAATCATTTTTTCCTTACCATTCAAGTTAACAATCTGAGATCTAAATCAGTATAAGACTTCTGAATCTAAGTTAACATCTTTGAGCAATTATCTTAATCTAAGTCCAGTTATATAATTCTTTATCTTCAGTTCTATATATTTTAATACTGTTTTTTAATTAATGGTAAGCACATTCCTAGCCAGGGAGAAAATGTATCTACAATTAGTTTTAAAAAATTGAGAATATTAAAATATATAAGGATTAAATTAGAGTCACATTTATGTAACTGTTCAAGTAGATTAAATTGGGTTCAAAACATACTGATTTGAATTTTGAGTTATTAGGTTGAATGATAAAATGGACTGTATCACTTCCAACTTTGATTTCTAAGCTCTATTAACAAGGCAAAAAAGACAGAAAAAAAGTCTGAAGATAGAGATTTTAAATACACTGACATTTTTATAATCACATTATTCAGGCTTACAATAGATGGCGCTAGAATTAAAACGCTACTTTTGCTTTAAAGGGCATCTTCTTTGAAAAATTATTTTTAAAATGTTATCGTATTATAAATATTTTTGTAAAATATGTTACTTCTTAGATGATGAAAACGGGTTTATTATTTTGAACATCCTATCTCTAATTTATAAATGTGTAATTATTGCTAATGTGTACATAATATTGTGGAAGAAAATATTCTTCACACCTGCACTAAAAAATTGACACACACTCTCCTGTCAATCTAGATGGTCCCCTTAAGCTTAGAGCTTTTTCTTTAAATTAAATTAGGGCTTGAATTTATTATGGGCTTGACTTTGAAGTCATTATTAATTATTACATATATATATAAAGTAATAAGATTCAGAGTCGTAAGTATTTAAAAATGAGAAACGTGCTCTTCCCTGTAATATATAAATTGAACTTGTGCAAGTAATATGTTGATTAAAATCATGCTCATAAGTTTAAACTCTAATTAGGCACTGTCAATAAATGTCGATTTATTTAAAGAATAAGCGCATGTTAATTTTCTAGTACGTGTATGAAAAGTAGTTCGCACCACAATGTTATATGTATATACACATAATATATAAATATATATTGTATATATATATAATTTAATGCATTAAAAAACATTTAATGACTAAGAAAGTATCCCCGCCAATTCTCTGTAGTACTAAAATATTAAACAAATCTTATATGTTATCAACTGCTACATTAATGTAAAAAGTTAATTCAGATATTCAAATGATACATGTTCATTGGGCCAAAATTGGAGCTTATCAGCTATCCTAGAACCTAAAACATCGTGAAAATAGCAAGCTTTATTTTCAACCAATAGTGATATATTTTAGTTTCAAGTTTGAAAACTACTACTCCCCATGATCACAATTTACTGACAGTTTCCAATTTGTATTACTAGTGCTTTCACAGAATAATAATAATAATAATAATTATTATTATTATTATTATTATCAGATTGGGAATAATAATAATAATAATAATAATAATAATAATAATAATAATAATAATAATAATAATAATAATAATAATAATAATAATAATAATAATAATAATAATAATAATAATAATAATAATAATAATAATAATAATAATAATAATAATAATAATAATAATAATAATAATAATAATAATAATAATAATAATAATAATAATAATTATTATTATTATTATTATTATCAGATTGGGAGTAACCTTAATCTGTGTGACATTGATTATAAGAAATTTTGTAATCTTATTAAACTGAAATGTTATGTTTGATTTTGTCTTTTAAATTTTACTTTATTATGTATACATTTATATTTTTATTTTATGCTATGTTTTATTTTCACTTTTATTGTATGTGCAAACTGTAATTGGCTTTATGCTGTTGTTTAGCACTTAAATAAATGAATTGAATTGAATTGAATTATTATCATCATCATCATCATCATCATTATTATTATTATTATTATTTGAAGGATCATTTTTAAAGCATTATAATAGTGAAAATATTTTAGAAAAAAAATATTTTTTAACTGATAAAAAAAGCATGTATTATTTTAAACATATTTGTAATAATATTTAAAATACTAGACACTGACAAATATTTTTTGTGCTGATAAATTAAATTATTATTCATTTTTAAAAGTGAAGTTACTTTTTGCTAAATAATGAAAGATATTCTTACAATCCTTTCTTTTTTTCAATTGGTAGGGAGGAGAGGATCTTAGCTGCTAATGAAAGATATCTTTCTCCCAGTCCTTTTCAACTGCTTGACTGCATTATTATTCAATTCTAAATGAAGATATTATGTATTAAAAAAGTTATTTACGATTTAAATTTTTGTCAGACATAACTGTAAATATATATTGTAATATATAGCCAGCACTTCAAACAAACATCAGAGGATGCTTTAGTCTAGAAAATTTATAATTTGCTGATGAGGATATCAAATACTAGTGTCAACCACAGCTGTGCCACAACTCATATATATATACATTGCCCTCTAGATCATAGAGAGCAGAGATTCTTGGCAAAATAACAATTGACTGAATAGACAACGGTAAACAAAATGCTGGACAAATCTAACAATTAACAAAACAATATTTATTTCTTATTTCTCAATATATTTATTAAGGTTTTATATATACATTGATGTTTATTGATTAGTCTATTTATTAACTATTAACAAGTATACAATTCAATGGTAAAGTTTAAATACTAAAGTAATTTTAAAACAGAACAGAGATTGACTATTAATTCTTTTAAATAAGTATGCAGTGTATCTCGCAACTGATAGTTTAAATATTACATTTCCCCTAAATTTTACTTTTAGCATTATTAATAATCCCTGAAGTTTACAAAGACTTGACAATTTTTTCAGATGTACACACATATATATTCATATTGGCATCTTCCTCATTAAATAGGGCTACACACAGGCTATTACAAAAAAAACAAAGCCTATATGCAGTGCATTGGATCCAAGCATGAAAAGAAACAAATAAGGAATGACAATAAATAGGCCTATTAATAACCTGTGTTAGAAAGCATATATATGTAATCATAAAAGAAAATCTCTTTACCCATTGTAAAACATACTTATCCATGAACATCTCAAGTGGCAATTCATGGGAAGAAAGGTCACTTCAACATCTATTAACATACAAAATAACTGTGAATATATCAAGTGGGAATAATAATAAAAAATCACAGATGGCCAAAACATATAACTTTATGTGGTAAATAAATATCTAGCATCACTCTATGCAACACACACACACATATGCATATCAATTTCTTTACTTTCAGATGAGTATGATATAGAGTAAACAAGAAAACTGCCCACAATTTAAACAGCTTAAAGATTTATAAAATTATGCACACATACGGCCTGTCAAGTATGCATATATAAACGATAAAAAAAAATTGTGCAAGGACTATTAATGATTACATGTAAACTGTAATAATCTAAAAATCTATCTCTTTCTAAATCTCTTTTTTTTTTAAAAAAAAAGAAAAGAAAAAAAAAATTTTTTCAAAGTAACATGGATTGTACTTAAATCTAGTGGAAATGTATTTTTTTAAACTTTACATGGGAAAGATTAAACTTTAGGAAATCAATTAGTTTATATTATTAAAACCATCAGGCAATCAAATACACATTAGTTGTTAAACATAGAAACATTAATAATAATACTAGTAATACAAAAAATAGTTTATAGAACAGACAATGGTATAAATATAAAATTAAATCCTTTAACCTACATCACTAGCTAACTGGCAATATCTTAATAAAGCAGTTTATAAGAAAAGTTTACTTTAAGTCCAGAGAGAAGTTGATAAAGGGATATTATTATCCAAAAAATGGAATGAGATAAATGTATGTATGTGCAAATGTAGACAGGAGTTTCCATGTCCTCTTTTACTGGTTACATTGATCTGGTATAAGAGTTTGTCATGGAATTGTTTTGGTCACATTGAAAAGTGCATTTCATTATACAGAATATTTGAAGGTAGTAGTTAGCTGAGCTGTGATCTTCTCAGCAAGCAAGATTGAACATTTGATGGCTATAGTTATATACTGGAGAGTGGAGCTTGTTTCCCAGCACTTTAGCTGTTCGTAATTTTTAACAGGGCCATTGGTAGAATTTCTGGATACCACATGTTAATCATGAAAAATAATGATTACAAATAAAAGCAGAATCCCTGCAGAATAGAATGTAGACCCAAACAGAACCGATTAGAATCCAATATAATTCTCAGCTGGTCTTTTTATAGCACTAAATTTAATTGAATGGCCCATTCATTTTCCAATTTTTAATTAGCCAAGCCAGTGATTAACTCAGATAAACCAATAATTATTTAATTGATGAATTTATAAAAATTTTAATTAGATCAATCTGGGGAGAAAGGGATTACAGATAACAGAATCTTAAAATCAGGAACAAAACTTAATTGATTTTCTGAAAAGTTTTTAATTAATAAAAATGACCTAATTAATGATAGATAATGTTCCTGTAATATACATTTTTTTACAGAGTGATAATAAATTTAGTTACAAAGTAAATATTTTTTTATTTTTTTACAACTAAAAGTAACTTTGACTAACATAATAAATGCAAACCTATTAATGTGTGTATGCATATCATACAAGCATATATATATATATATTAAAACGAAGATTTGCACGGGTTAAATATATAAAATACATATTTTGCGGGTTCATCCGTGTTAAAAACTTTTAATATTAATATACTGACGTTTCGACTTGGTCACACAAGCCATCCACAGAGTTATAAAAGGTAGAAAGACGGTTGTAGAGGCGCTACAATCACTGATTTGAATAAAATGTTAAAATTCCACCAATAGCAAAAAATGTTAAATTTAGGAATGGTTTTTAAAAAAATCTTTCCAAATAGGAGGAAGTTTGCATGTATCATCTCACTTATTGATACAATCTGGCCTTTTAAGTATCTCAATGGCTTCTCTAATTTTGCATTGGTAGAGATTATCACATCTGGATATGATCCTGGTACTAGAAAAATCAATTTTATGACCTGAATCTATAGTATGGAGTGAAAGTGCTGATGATGATGGGTGTTGTTTAACTGCATTAGCATGATCATCTCTCCTAACACTGATGTGACAATTACTCATACCTATGTAAGAAGCTTTACAATTTTTACATGAGATTTGAATCTCATGGTGTCTATCAAATCTCATGTAAAAATTGTAAAGCTTCTTACATAGGTATGAGTAATCATCGCATTAGTGTTAGGAGAGATGAGCATGCTAGTGCAGTTAAACAACACTCATCATCATCAGCACTCTCACTCCATACTATAGATTCAGGTCATAAAATTGATTTTTCTAGTACCAGGATCATATCCAGATGTGATAATCTCTACCAATGCAAAATTAGAGAAGCCATTGAGATACTTAAAAGGCCAGATTGTATCAATAAGCGAGATGATACATGCAAACTTCCTCCTATTTGGAAAGATTTTTTTAAAAAACATTCTTAAATTTAACATTTTTTGCAATTGGTGGAATTTTAACATTTTATTCAAATCAGTGATTGTAGCGCCTCTACAACCATCTTTCTACCTTTTATAACTCTGTGAATGGCTTGTGTGACCAAGTCGAAACGTCAGTATATTAATATTAAAAGTTTTTAACATGGATGAACCCGCAAAATATGTATTTTATATATATAACAAAACTAAAAAGCTGAAATAAACTTATGCTTTACCAACATAAAATATTTTAACATAAGTTAGACATTGAGAGAGCCAAGATCTATTTCAATATATAACTTATTTTTACCTAAGTATAAATTATGCAAATACAAAACTGCTTATATATTGCATTTAAACAAATAACATTATTAACTATAGTAGATAAGGAAGAGACAATTATAAAATCTATTCAATGATCTTGCATTAATATTGAATGATAAATAATAACAGAAAAACTTATTAATTGCATTTACATATTGGACTATTTCCATCATCTAATATTAAGTATTAAATGTCTTTAGAAAAATTTAACTTTATTTAAATTTTTCTAAAGACATTTGATACTTAATATTAGATAATGGAGATAGTCCAATATTTAAATACAACTAAAATACCATTATTACAAACCTTCAGGAAAACACTAAACTTACTAATGTTTGCAACAATGCTTTCTATATCATTAAATATTAAATAAATTATAAGAATATATAAATATTGAAATTGTATAATTTAGGAAAGAGGTTTAAACCAACATCAAATAATGGTAATAATTGAATAGTTAATTAAATTATAAAAATAAGTTAAATATTTATCTATTCTAATTAAGAATTTCATTTTTATATTAATCATATATAATAAACAGTTATGTGTCTCATTGCTTACAATTACATAATAGTGTGTGTGCATGCACACATATGCACATGGACACACATATATATAAAGTTGACAGGAAAAATAGAAATAAACACAGACAAAATTTTTGTAGATATTTTCTATATTACACTGGAATAACAGTTAAGGATTAAATAATTTTGAATTTAGAATTTTTTTTATTATAAATTAAAAAATTCTGATTTTGAAATTAAAACAAGTATGTTTTTATGTTACAATAGATATATTAATAATTATAAAATTCCGTGATCTATTTTGATTTGTAAATTTTTTTGTAATTAATGCTTGTATAAATAATTTGATAAAATTCCATAAAGTTGTTTTTTAAAGAATTAAAGTGAATTGAAAAGAGTCAAACTTATTTTTAATTATTGTACATTTCCCCCACCTTGACTATAAAATGATTGGAAAAAAGATTAGGAGAGAGTTTTGTAAGAGTTTTACAGATTATGACAGTCACCATGAAGTTATAACTGAAAGTGAGGGAGTATAAGTCCAGATGCTGCTATTAGATTACTGCAGTAGAGTTTGGATTCACATGGGAGTAAATTGTCTGCTTTCTGTGTTCTCCACAGCCCATATATATATATATATATATTAGACACTACAGAGACTAAAGGGAGCTCACAGCAGGAAAACACTTACCTGGATTATACCTTTCCTGAAATTAACAATAAGCCAGTCTACTGTTTAGCAGAGACCAAATTTCATAGAGAGGCAAGAATTAGTTATATGTATGCTGTTTTATTTATATGCAGAGAATCACAGATAAAGATGTAATATCATATATATATTGTAACGAGCA